>PVIY010007990.1:0-79156 GCA_004026745.1 Myrmecophaga tridactyla
TTCTCTTTTTGGAACAATGAAAATGTCCTCAAATTGATTGTGATGATGAACGCACATCTCTGTGATTACATCAAGAGCCATTCATTGTACACTTTGGATTAAGTGTATGGTGTGTGAATAAAATGGTTTAAAAAAAAAATCCTCCCTCTAGACTATGTCCCTTTTTTTCTTTCCTTTCATAGGCACATTTCATGAAAGTGTGCTCTATATTAAGGGTCAGCAAATGAGGGCCCATGAGCCAAGTCCAGCCAGCCTCCTGTTTTTGTAAATAAAGTTATATTGGAACACAGCCACATTTATTTGTTTGTTAATTATCTGTGGTTGCTTTCACACAACAACTGTTGAGTAGTTATGACAAAGACTTTATGACCCTCAGAGCCAAAAGTACTTACTATCCAGCCCTCTATTCAAAATAATTATTGCTTGTGCTGGTATGAAACTGTCATGTACCCCAGAAAAGCTATGTCCCTTTAATCCAATCTTGTAGCAGGGCAGACCTATTTTGGGGTGGGACCTTTCAATTAGGTTGTTTCCAAGGAGATATGACCCTGCCCATTCAAGGTGGATCTTAATCCACTTGCTGGATCCTTTAGGAGAAGAACATTTTGAAGAGAGCTCAGAAACAGAAATGCCCAGTGAGGAACAAGAAAAGACACACAGAAGCCCAGAGATAGTTTGGAGAGAAGGGCCAGCACACATTGCCATGTGCCTTCCCATGTGACACAGGAACCCCAGACGCCACTGGCCTTTCCTCAGGGTCAAGGTATTTTTTTCTGGATGCCTTAATTCAGACATTTTCATGGCCTTAAAACTGTAAATCTGTAACATAATAAAGCCCTTTTGTAAAAGTCAATCCATTTCTGGTATATTGCATTCTGGCAGCTTTAGCAAACTAAAACACTGCCCCTGCTCTATATGCATGACTCTACTTCATGGAGTTCCATCTTTTTTCAAGTCACTGCAGTCAGTCTTCTACCTCCATACCTCTCTATCAAACTGTCCTCCAATGACAGTTATCAGTTTCCAACAAGCATATAGGAACACTTAAACTAATGCCTGGCACAGAGTATACACTACGTAAGTATTGTTATTACTATTTAAAAAAAATTTTATTGTCTGCAATTCCCCCTCACCACCCCACCACCACCCCCTACATACACACAACTTACTGAAAGTCTCTTCTCTTCCCTTTGCTTTCAAGACACTAATCTTTTCCAATCCTACACCTGCCAGCTCACCACTCTTTCCTCTGCTCATCTAAAATGAAAAACTCTCCTCTCATTCCAGGAATTATTCTCTCTGTGTGGGCTAACTACACTCACAGCTTCAGTTAGAGTCTCTACGCTTATGACAGCCAATCTATATATCTAGCCAAGAACTGTTTCAAAGGTACCTCACACCCAGGAAGTCCAGAGCCAAACTCTTCCTCCTCTTCATTCCCACCCCCACCCCACCCCCTCGGTCATATCCAGAGTCCATCTCCTGGGCTTTGTGTGTCAGTGAGTGGCTCTGCAATTCCCCAAAACCCCAGGCCAGACACCTAGGAGTGAACCCAGCCCACTTCTCCCAAGTGTGCCAGGCTCAAGATGTACATATTGGTCACCTCCTAAGAGCCTGGCCAACCCTGCTCTCCTCCACCCCAGTTCTCTACCACAGACCCATCCCTCCTCTCAAATGCTGCCTTCTCCTGTCAGGGCCACTGTGCTGGTTTGAAAGGAAGTATGCCCCCTAGAAAAGCCATGTTTTAATCAAAATTCCATTTCATAAAGGTAGAATAATCCCTATTCAATACTGTATGTCTGAAACTGTAATCAGATCATCTCCCTGGATGATGTGATTTAGTCAAGAGTGGTTGTTAAACTGGATTAGGTGATGACATGTCTCCACCCATTTGGGTGGGTCTTATTGGTTTATTGGAGATCTATAAAAGAGGAAACATTTTGGAGAACAGGAGATTCAGAGAGAGCAGAGAATGCTGCAGCCCCATGAAGCAGAGAGTCCACCAGCCAGAGACCTTTGGAGATGAAGAAGGAAAACACCTCCCGGGGAGCTTCATGAAACCGGAAGCCAGGAGAGAAAGCTAGCAGATGATGCCACGTCCACCATGTGCCCTTCCAGCAGAGAGAGAAGCCCTGACTGTGTTCGCCATGTGCCTTCTCACTTGAGAGAGAAGCCCTGAACTTCATCGGACTTCTTGAACCAAGGTATCTTTCCATGGATGAATGCCTTAGCTTGGACATTTCTATAGACTTGTTTTAATTGGGACATTTCCTCAGCTTTGGAACTGTAAACTAGCAACTCATTCAATTCCCCCTTTTAAAAGCCATTCCATTTCTGCTATATTGCATTCCAGCAGCTAGCAAACTAGAACAACTATTATAGAGGAAGAAATAAGATCATAGAGACTTTGTGCTACTCAAAGGATGCAGAGAAATAACTTTGAACTGCCAGAAGTGGTAAGGTGAAAATATGACAATGCTATAATGAAATACTGAAGGAAAACATCTTCATGAAGCAAATCATAATGGACAATCCTGTTACTCACAATATTGCACAGGGTCCCTTGTAGGATTTATTTGTCCAGCAAGAAATTGTAGGTACTTCCTAATATCTATGTGCATTTCAGCCATTTGTTCTGAGTTTCTATATTCATATGAAGCATTTTCAGAGGCTAATGGAGGGTTGCCAAGATCTTTAATATGAGTTGAAACACACATTAATTCATTTTCCATTTTCAAGTTCAGTTCTGTATTTAGGTTTGCTTCAATAATTAGGTCATTGCTGATGTTTTTCATTTTCTCCATAACACTCTTCATAGTCTTCAACACTGCTGTTCTAGTTTGCTAGCTGCCGGAATGCAACATACCAGAGACAGAATGGCTTTTAAGAAGGGGAATTTAATAAGTTGCTAGTTTACAGTTCTAAGGCCGAGATAATGTCCCAATTAAAGCAAGTCTATAGAAATGTCCAAACAAAGGCATCCAGGAAAAGATCCCTTGGTTCAAGAAGACCGATGAAGTTCAGGATTTCTCTCTCAAGTGAGAAGGCACATGGCAAACACAGTCATGGTTTCTCTCTCATCTGGAAGGGCACCATGTGGTGAACACGGCAGCATCTGCTAGCTTTCTCTCCTGGTTTTCTGTTTCATGAAGCTCCCTGGGAGGCATTTTCCTTCTTCATCTCCAAAGGTCGCTGGATGGTGGACTCTCTGCTTCTTGTGGCTATGTCGTTCTGCTCTCTCAGAATCTCTCAGCTTTCTCCAAAATGTTTCCTCTTTTATAGGATTCCAGTAAGGTAATCAAGACCCACCAGGAATGGGTGGAGACACATCTCTATCTAATCAAGTTTAATACCCACATTGATTGAGTCACATTTCCGTGGAGATAACCCAATCAAGTTCCAACCTATAGTGCTGAATAGGGATTAAGAGAAATGGTTGCTCCCACAAGATTGTTTAGGATTAAATCATGGCTTTTCTAGGTTACATAAATCCTTTCAAATCGGCACACAAGTCTTCTCACTGTTAAGGGAAAAACTGTTAGAAATAATTTGTTTTTTCATCTTGTAAAAGTGAGGTGCTAAAATGGTTTAACTCTATTGTATAGGAGGTGTTTGGGAAGTATTACAGTGGTTAAAAGAGATTTTTCTATCCTGTTGCTGGTTAAATTTGTATAGGTAAAATAATATTATTCATATATTTAGAAACTGCATAAAATTCTTAAAAATTCGACCATGTTTTCACTGTTCACGTTATAGTCTGATACTAATCTGTATGATGTTAGCCAATGGTATGGTGTTGTTAGTCATGGTTCTAATTATTCTTGAAAAGCTCCAAATCGTAGAAACAGCCAAATTATCGATTGCACTGCTTTGCTCTAAAAATCCTCTAAAACTACATATGGTCAAAGCTCTATCTATAACAAGGAAAGACTTTAAAAAGACAGGACAAATATATAAATTATATTTTTATCTGTTAATTAACATAACTCTGGTAAATGTGTAAAAGTGAAACAGAACAAAACCTTTGCTATGCTTTGTTAACATAAAACAACTGTCTCATATTTTTATTTCTGAAAGTAGCTTAATTTAAAATTGCTTATAAAAAATAAAATGCAGATTGTAATCTTTAACTGTTATCTTTAAATTCTGAAATGCTTTGCTCTGTATATAACGTAATAGTTCCCTGGAACTTTAAGTATCTGTGTAACACCTGAGACAGATTTTCTCCAGCTCTGAAAGTCAGCATAAATCCATACAGCAACTGTTAAAAGATAGAAAATGATGAAACTCTGATTAAAGATGTGATGAAACTGATCTGGTTAAAACTAAGGTAAATCAATATACAAGGTAAAGGATAATACTGTCTGTATTTTAAAGCTTTAACTTCTGTGTGAGATAAAAATAAAAATGTTTATTTGGTCCAAAAGTTAACTTCTCTGTAGCACACTATCTAATTTAATTTGTACAGTTAGTTAATTTCAACAACCTAATTTAGATTTATTTGATATAGAACCTGGAATAAGGAATAAAATCTCAATATTCTGTATAAGTTAATGCTATCCTATAATGCATTTTAGAGTTTTTTGGGCAGAAAATGGAGTGTTTGCAAAGCCCCTTAAGGGACTGGAAAAAATAGAACTAATAAACTTCCCCACCCAGGAAATTGCTGACATTTTCTTAAGCAAGAGGGGCTCTCAATTTATTAATAAGTGAAGGTCTCGATTTTGAGGCTTGCCCTTATGAAACTTATTTCTCTAATAGTAAGCTGAACCTACTTATGATTACTGCCTAAGAGTTATCTCCAGAAAATCTCTGCTGTTGCTCAAATGTGGTTTCTCTCTGAGCTTCCCCCTCAAGTGGGATATAATTTTTAGGGGTGTAAGCCTAGCCCTGGCATCGTGGGACATAACTGGCTCTGGCATCATGAGAAATAACTGGCCCTGGCACCGCCAGATGTAATTGGCATCATGAGACATAAGTTCTAAGTTTGAGCCTGGCCCTGGCATCATGGATTAGTTGACCAAAAGGCGGTAAAGAAAGAAAGTTTCAATGGCTAAGAGATTTCAAATCAAGTCGAGAGGTCATTCTGGAGGTTACTCTTATGTAAGTTTCAGCCAGATATTGTAAACTGCCACAATATGAAAAACCCCAACCAATAGTGTTCCTGGAAACCCTGAATGGTATCCTGTGCGCTATAAAAATTCTACTTACTAAGTTTGTTTTTCAGAGACTTGAAACCTCCAGATTGCTCCAATGCCAGAGAAGCTCTGAAATTCAGAGATATAGGACTCTCCAAGAATAACTGGTTTCATCATTTCATCCCTTTGCCCCTTAATAACTATGCCCCTTTTCAGCTTTGAAGCAGTTAGAGGGTCTTCACCCAGATATCCCTCAAAATTGAGAGATAATTAACAAATGAGAGAGAGGAATTGTAATTGAGAAATCAGGATTTAAGGGATGATTTTGATTACTGAATCATCATATAGACATTCCTTTTTGCTTTCTGGCATATTGGAGGGAAATTCCTGAAATCTCTAAATTGTAATTCAGTTGCCTTGATCTCTGATAATGATTATATAGCCCTTATCTCCTGCTCCTGTGATTGTAAAAACTGTGTAACTAACCTTTATTTGTACCCAGTTACCCAATTTTTCAACTTTAGAGTCTTGTAATCACTAAAGACAGCCCCTAATATTTATTAATGAAGGGTTTTTGGTCTGCCCAGAACTAACCCACCCCAAGTCCAAAGTTATCTTGATGACCGAGATTGGATCTAATCAAAGTGGACCCACCTGACATGCACAGTAGCTTAGACTTGAACCTACAAGTCAACTATACCTCATTCTGCCATTTTCTTTCTTACATTCTGTGACTAAGCATGTAATCAATCTGTGCGTGCTCAATAATCAGATCACCTCTAATTACATCATCTGGGGACACGTGCTCCTATCCTAAACACTGCCCAACTTTCCTCTAATAAAACTATCAGACCTACTGCATTTTGGGGAGACAGATTTTGGGCCACTAGGCCATCTACTCTCCTACTAAATGCCAGTAATAAAGTCTTTCTTTCTTTGGAAAAAAAAAAAGCTACAGTGGTCAAAACAGGATGATACTGGTACAAGGATGGATATATTGACCAATGGAATTGAATTGAGAGTTCAGAAATAGACTCTCACACCTATAACCAAGTGATTTTTGACAATGTTGCAAAGTCCACTCAATTGTGAAAGAAAAGCCTCTTCAACAAATGTTGCTGGAAGAATGGGATATCCATATGCAAAAGAACAACTAACAAAAATTAACCGAAAATGGGTCAAAGACCTTAAAATAAGAGCCAAGAACTAAAAACTCCTAGAAGAAAAGGGAAGCATTAGGGAAGCATCTTCAGGATCTTATGTTAGGCAATGACTTCTTTTTGTTTCTTTTTTTATTTTGAAATATAACATATATACAAAAAAGCAATTAATTTTAACATACATTGTATCAAGTAGTTATAGAACAGATTTCAGAGTTTGGTATGGGTTACAGTTTCACAATTTCAGGTTTTTCCTTCTAGCTTCTCCAAGGCACTGCAGACTAAAGGAAATATCAATATAATGATTCAGCAACATACTCATTTATAAATCCTACCTTATCTGTTATAACTTTTCCTTTGGGCTATGCCTGTTCTAACGTTTTCATGTTAAAAAGGCTGTGAATAAAATGGGATGGGGGGTGGAATTAGTTGATGCTCTGGAGAGGCTGGCCTCTCTAGATTTCAGGACTCATCTGGCCTAGGAACCCATCTGGAGGTTATAGGTTTCTGGAAATAAATCATAGTGTATGGAACTTTTGTAGAACCTAAGATAGAGTTGTAGGTGTTCTTCAGAGTCAGCAGGAATAGTTTTGGTTGGGTAGGAAATGGCTTCTTAGACTTCACAGCCAAAGCACAAGCAACCAAAGAAAAAACAGATTAATGAGACCTCCTCAAAATTAAAAACTTTTGTGCATCAAGGGACTTTGTCACAAAAGCAAAAAAAAAACAACCTACTCAATGGGAGAAAATATTTAGAACCCACATATCCAATAAGGATTTAGTATCCAGAATATACAAAGTTAACCCTACAAGTCAACAATACAAAGACAAGCTACCCAATTAAAACATGGGCAAAAGATGTGAATAAACATTTCTCCAAAGAGGAGATACAAATGGATGACATCAGTAGTTATTAGGGAAATGTAAATCAAAACCACTATGAGATATCATTTCACATCCACTAGAATGACTACAATTTTTAAAAAGACAGACCATTACTAGTGTTGGAGAGGATGTGGAGAAATAGGAACACTCAGTAATTGCTGGTGGGACTGTAACATGGTGCAGCCATTGTGGAAGAGAGTTTGGCGTTCCTCAGTAAGCTAAGTATAGAATTACCATGCAACCTGGCAATCGCACTCCTAGGTATGAACTCAGAAGAATTAAAAGCAAGGGTTCAAACCCATATTTGCACATCAAAATTCATAGCAGCATTATTCACAATTGCCAAAAGGTGGAAACAACCCAACTTGCTCGAAGAATCCATCAACCAATAAATGGATAAGTAAAATGTGGAATATACGTACAATGGAATACTATTCAGCCATAAAAAGGAATGAAGTCCTGATGCATGTGACAATATGGATGAACCTTCAGGATATTATACTGAGTGAAATAAGACAGACACAAAAGATAAATATTGAATGACCTTGCTGACATGAACTAATTATAATAAGCAAACTCACAAAGTTAGAATCTAGAATATAGGTAACCAGGGGATAGATTGGATTTAGAAAATGGGGAGCTGATGCTTAATTTGTACAGAATTTCTAATTAGAATGATTGTAAAGGATTGGAAATGAATGGTGGTGATGGCACCACAGTATTGTGAGAGCAATTAACAGCACTGAATTATATGGGTGAATTTAGTTAAAAGGGTTTAGGTCAAATATATTACTAGAATAAAAGATAAAATATACAATAAACCCTACTGTAGATGGTGGACTATGGTTAATAGTGCAGGTATAAGTTCTTTCATGAATGTATGACATTTATATAAAGTGTTAATAATACAGTGGTTTAAGGAAAATATATACCTAAACTGTGGAGTATAGTTAATAGTACTATTTCAATATTCGTTCATCAAGGGTGCCACACTAATGCAAAGTGTCAACAATAGGGGGGTATATGCGAATGTTGTAGTTTTTACATGACTTTTCTGTAAACCTACAATATCTCTAATTCAAAAAACAATAATAATTTTTAAAAAAAGAAGTGAAACATTCTGGGTTGCTACAGAATGGGACAAAATAGTTGCAAATCATGAATCTCATAAGGGACTGCATCCATAATATATAAAGAACATTTACAACTCAATAAGGGATAGACACATAACTGAATCTAAAAATGGGCAAAGATTCTGAATAGACATTTCTCCAAAGAAGCTTTACAAATGGCCAATAAGCACATGAAAAGATGCTCAGCATCATTAGTCAACAGGGAAATGCAAATCAAAACCACAGTGAGATGCCACTTCAAAGTTACTATGATGGCTACAGTAATAATAATAATTAAAAAGAAAAACAGAAACAACAAGTGGTGGTAAGGATGTGGCGAAATCAGAACTCTAGACACTATTGGAAGAAATGTAAGATAGCTGATGCCCCTCTGGAAAATAGGCTGTTTATAGCAGCATTATTCATAATAACCAAAAGATGGAAACAGATTTGTGTATTAAAAAATGTGGTATATCCATATAATAAAATATTATTTGGCCATGAAATGGAGAGAAGCACAGATACATGCTATAACAGGGATGAACTTTGAAAACATTATGCTAAGTGAAATAAGTTAGTCACAAAAAAATCACGTTATATGATTCCATTTATATAAAATGTCCAAAGGAGAAATCCACAGATGCTGAAAACAAGTTACCGATTATTTAAGGATGGGGGGGGGCGCGGTTAAGGGGATACAAGGGTAATAACTAAAGGGTACATACAAGGTCTCTTTTTGAGTTGATGAAAATGTCCTAAAATTGATTGCGGAGATGGTTGCACATTTGAATATACTAAAAACCATTAAATTGTACACATTAAATAGGTGCATTTTACTTTATGTGAATTATATCTCAGTAAAGCTGTTAAAAATGTATTTTAGGGATCGACTCTTCCTTTATAAAAATAAAAGGAACAATTCTCCAGAAAAATGTAACAATTCTAAGCTTGCATGCACATAGTCTCAAAATATATAAAGCAAAAATTGTCAGAAATTAAATGCACAATCTTCATAGGAGATTTTAACACATTTCTCTCAGTAATGATAGATTACCAAGGTTAGGTAAAAAATGATAAGATATAGAAAACATAAATAACACAACCAACAAGTTTGATTTAATAGATCTAAATAAACTCCTACAACCAACATTAGCGAATATATACTCTTTTGAAGCAAAAATGGAACATTTACAACATTTAACACATACTTGGCCACAAAGCAAGTCTTAGCAATTCTAAAAAAGTGAACATCACAGCCTAGCTCTGGAAGGAAAATCATTTCCCTCCCTTTTATGTGGCACAAGCCATTCAGAGGTGAAAATCTCCCTAACAACATGGGGTGTGACTCCCAGGGATGAATCTGGCCCTGGAACCTTAAGATGGACAATGCCTTCCTGACCAGAAGGGAGAAAAGCGTAATAAAACAAGGCATCAGTGGAGCAAATGGAGTCAAGAAGCTACTCTGGAGCTACTCATATGCAAGCTTCAGTTAGATAGTGCTAATTGCCATGGTTTGCTAAATCCCAATCAACATCACTTCTGTTGACTCTTAAGAATACCTAGGGTTCAAAATGAGACTTTATAAAGACTTCATGCACTAGGTTTGCCTTCCTGGAACATATAATTTCCAGTGGGTTCCTAGATCAGATAGGTCCTGAAACTCAAAGGAACCAGCCTCTCCAAGATAATCAATTAATTACATCCCCCTATCCTTTAGTGTGGACAACCCTTCTCAACATGAAAAAGTCTCAATGGGCATTGTCCAAAGATCCCTATAGATTGCGAGAAGGATTAAAGGAGAAAGAGGAGGCATAGCAGAGAAAATGGGATTTTACAAACAAGTATGGCTGCTGAATCACTATATTAATATTTCTTCTAGCCTTCAGTGTTTTGGAACAGCTAGAAGGAAAAATCTGAGATGGTAGAATGGTAGCCCATGAAAAACTCTGGGATCTGTTCTATAACTACTTGTTGAAGTCTGCTTTGAAAATTATTCCTTTCTTCTTTCTTTGCTTTGTATATATATTATACTCTACAATTAAAAAAGAAAAAGCCACCATCACATACTACATTTCTGACTAGAAGGCAAAAATTTTTTTGAAGGGTAACTTCATAAAAGGGCACATATTTGGAAATTTAAAAGTACTTTTAAATAACCTCATGGTTAGAAAAAGATATTGCAAGAAAATTAGAAAATATTTTTAAATTGTGGACATTTTTACATGCAGGAGTGGACAGCACAATTTAAAGGAAGTTAATTAATTCATTTGGAAAAACCACAGTTGACTAGTTCACCAAAGCCAATTTGGAGAATGACCACATAGCCAAAAGCCAAATATGAGGGCAGTTTGACCACTGAAAATCAATTTGTTGAATAACCAACTCATTCAATTATTGAGAATTTTTAAAATTTTTGTTTCATCTCCACTCTTGCCACTGAACTGATCAGCATCACCAAATAAACACCTTAAACCTTAAACAGGACAGTTTTCACAAACATTTTGCAATGCAGATATAGGGGCTGAGGTAGATGCAGGAATAGGAGCCAAAGTACAATTAAAACTTTGGGAGTATGGGAGCCAAGATAAGGTTTCTCAAAAATTTAGAGAATTCAGCAAACTGAACCTTGACAAATTCGTCATTCAGCAAATTAGATATTGGTGAATTGCTTTTCAGCAACTGATGATCCGGAGTCTACAATGTGGGGCCCCAAAAAGCCTAGCAGAAACGGAGAAGAATCAATGAAAAGCCAGGTTGTTGTCCATGTTGAAACAAAAGTGTCTTTCTTGGATGGAAATACTCACTATTTTTTTTAAGCTCAGGAATTTTTAAGTTTAGGGACCCTAAGACTGAGGGTAGGTAAGGAGGAACTGGGAGAAGGGACACTTTGCTGAAAAGCAGAACTCAAGTAGGCAGAGGAGAGACATCAGGTTCAGAGCACAGACGAGGCACTTACCTTAAGATGTCAGGCCTTTAAGAATGCTGATAGCAGATTTCCAACTTTAAATTTTCCTTTTCCGTGTCGTGAAACTCTTGTGATAAATCGTTCAGTATGCCACACACACACACACACACACACACACACACACACACACACAGGTCCTGTGTCAGCAGTCCCTTGGTGCGAGGCAGTGATGGAGCGTGACCTCCCTTCACACCTGTCCTGTCAGTAGTATCCCAGAGTTCGGGAGGTTGAACAGCAGCAAAGCAGCTGAGGCCCAGAGAGGAGGCCCATGGCAGGCCAGAGCTGCTGCTGCAGGGACCAACACTGGGATGGCTGGGTAACTTCCCTTCCCCAAATATTCCGGAGTAAGAGGACCTTGGTCCGGACGGAGGGAAGGGACTAGAAAGAGGACTCTCTTCGTGGCAGGCGTCTGAACTGAGGTCCCAAAGCTCGGAGCAGCGTTTCTTCTCTGGGTCCGTTTCCTCTCTCCCTCCAAGTTTCCATCTCTCAGAGCAGATTTAGCCCCCACAAGCCCTTCTTCTCTGAGCTGTTCTAACAGGGCGTCCCCCCTCCAGTCAGGGAAATTCAGGCTTGTCGTGCTCAGCGGCGGTCCTCTCCACCTTTACCCAGCGTTGCCTCGTCCTGCCCGACCAGGCATCTGTATTCAGGCACAATAAGGTGAAAGGGGAGGCAAAGAATAGTGGGTCCCACCCCACGTTCATTCAGCAAACATTTATTTGCGAGCCAGGTACTTTGGGGGTGCCACCATAAACAAAGACCAGTAAATAGTCACACAAAATGGAATTACACACAGGCGAGTGCTGTGGAGAGAAAGTACAAGCGAGCGAGGGAGCGAGCTGCCAGTTCTGAAGATGAGCCCAGGTCTGTGGTCCCAAATCGCCGCAGCTCGGCGCCCTTTTGAGCCTGCAGCCCCCGAGCCCCGCGCGGTGCAGGATTGGGCCCCTCCGCCTCCCTCGGAATCCGCTCCGTTGGCTCCGCCACGTCTCGCGGCGCAGCCCCGGGAAGCTCCCGTTGGAGCGCGCACCTCCCCGACAGCACACGGCTGGGTAACGGTCCGTTTTTTGACTGCACCCGCTGGGGATTGCGTGCGAGCATCCCCACCCGGCACACAGAATGCGTTCAGTAAATGGTGAATGAGTGACTGAAGTGGGTGAGTAGATGGTACATGCAAACTCGCAAGCTTGCTCTGGGGTTGGTCCCATTCCGCTCTGGGCAGCTTCAATGGGTCGCGGAGCCCAGAGGACGCGAGGTGGGGGAGCGGCGAGGGAGCGGCAGCAGTCACGGTCCCGCCCCGCCCGGGAGCCGGCGCCGTGGTGCCTTCTGGGAAGTGTAGTCGCCCGCCTGCGCCCCACCGGGCCGCGGAGGCCTGGGGGCTCCGGGCGGAAGCCGGAGAACCACCACTCCCAGGGATGCGAGGCGCGGGGGGCGGGCTTGGCGAGGCGCGGGGCGGGCCCGGGCACACAGACCTCTGTCCCAGCCCCCCGACTCGCGCCTCCCGCCCCTCCTCCTGCGCGGATCTCGGTCGCCGCTGCCGAGGGTCGCGGCTCAGCCTGCGGGTCGCGGAACGGGAGCCTGCGCCTCGGGCCGCCGCGCCGGAAACTAGACCCGCGGAGGAGTTGGAGGGAGGCTGAGTCCGGGAATGGCTCGTCAGGTAAGGCGACCTGGGACCCCGCCGCGAGTCCCAGTCGGACGACGAGCCAACGCTTTGGCCGGACTGCTCGGCACAGCTCCGTGTGGTCCCCCGTGGTGGGGAAGAGACCGGGACCCGCCAACTTTGGGATCGGGCTGTGCCCCCGGCCCCTTCCGAGTGCAGCCAGCGGAGCTCAGTCACTCGGACAGAGAAATCCAGGTCTTCGGAAAAACCCCAGCCCCCACCCTTCACCCCAGCCCTTCCGCACACGTTGATCGAGTCTCTCTCCACCTTTGGAAATTTATTCTTTGGGGTTTAGCGTCATTCTCTTTCTCCATGGCTTCGTTTAATTACAAATTATCCCGGGAGAGATGATCATGAACCACCCGAGGTGATAGAGTTAAATTGATACTTTACTTCTTGGAGGATCCTTAACCCCTGGAAAGGGCGTGGAAGTGAGAGCTGTAGTGAGATAAGAGGCCCAAGTTTTATCCTGGGCAGACTCTAGGTGTGTAGATGCAAGAGCTGGAGGGAGAGAGCCCCCATTGCTCTCACGGCCTGTGCAGATTTGGGCTGAGCTGTGTGATTGTGTGTTGGGTAGTGATGATGCTGGGAAAATTAGTGATGATACCTATGGGGAATTGGCACCTGGAGCCAGTTCTGTAATAATGGTGGGCTGGTGACTTTTGGCCAACCCCAGGCAACTGTAGTAGACCCCATAGTTGGAGTGTGTGTATATGTTGGAGAGTGACTGGAACAGTTTGTGATCAGGAGAGAGGCACTGTATAGGGACCTTGGCTTCATTAATGCCTCACAAGCATCTTGGGAGAAGAGAGAAGCTAGGAAAGTTGAAACTTCCTAGAGCAGGGACTGCCTCCTTGTCAGCTCTGGCTGAAAAGTTAAGCAGCCCAAGGACACCCTTGTTCAGACAGGCTGACTGACACCATCCTAGGGCCTCCTCGTACTGCAATTCCCCCTTCTATCAGGTCAGGTGGTGGCACCTCTGATCCTTCAGGTCTCATGTTCTTGGTAGGGTTAGTCCTCCCGTGGTGTAGCTGGAAAAGGCTTCCTGGAGAAGGTGGACCAAGAGTGGTCTTGAGGAGTGGTAGGTCACAGTCAGAAGGAGAGGAGTAGGGAGGGCCTTCTGACTTCATGTCTGATGTGACTCTCAAAAACCTGAGGGGGGTGTGAGCACAAACCACAGGTGAGGGGGATGGGGTACTCAGGGACAGCAGGAGTATAGGGTCTGACTTGGGAGCAGTGTGCCCAAGGCATGCAGGGTGAATGGGTCTAGACCAGGAAGAGCCTTGAACTGTCAAAAGCTCTACGAGCACAGACTCTGGTTTTCATGCTGGGCTTAGTGATTGGTTGGAGAGGATGTTTTAGGAAGCTCAACATTGCAGCAATGAATTAGGAGGCTGCTTCAGTTATAACAATCCTGGATCAACCCAGAAGGCTTTTCTGCATTGTTAGGGGAGGGAGGCTTGAGAGCCACAAAGTGGGTGAAGTAGAAACTGAGAAGTGGAGTGGGGGTGGGGGTCCAGATTGCAAGCCAATGGTAGATTTCTCTTTGCAGAAGATGAGCATTTGTGGCCTACAGTTTGCACACTCACTCTTGCTCTCTCCCTCATATACTCTTCACTTTTCCTATGCTCTTCTGGACAAGGGGAGACCACCAACTGAACCCCTAGCCTTGGCCACTTTCAATTCCCATTAGCTTTTTATAAGAGCTTTGCTGTAGAAGAGTTGGTCTTGAGGCTCAGATGGTAAAGAGCCTGGAAACAGTCCTCTTAGGGATGTTTGAAAGAGCTGGATATATTTAGCTTGGAGATAAGGAAGCACCCGACTATCAGAAAGCGTACATTGGGAAGAGCTAGTTCTGTGTAGCTCAAAGTGGCAGGCTGTGACCTGGAGGTGGAAGTTATGTGGAAAGGATTGTCTGCAGTAATACACACCATAGCACTTGCCATGTCCTAGCATTTGTTCCAAACACTTTTCCTATATTAACTTATTTAATCTAGGTTGTCGTTATTACTCCCATTTTCATAGATGAGTTCACTGAGGCCCAAATGGATCAAATGGCTTGGCCAAGTTCACATTGCTGTTATGAAGCAAGCAGAAATTTGAGTTCCAGCCCCTGGCTTCTAAGGTCAAGGCCTTAACCACTGTGCTGTGTCCCTGTTCATGTATCAAGAAGAGCTTCTTAACTACAGACCAGGCAAGCCATAGGACCAGCTGCTTGGAATGTGATGAGCCAACCATTACCGAAGGCATTCATAAAGAATCTCTGAGATAGAAAAGGGACTCACTCCTGTTTTTAGTAAGCATTCGATAATCATTGTTTCTTAAAAGTCTACCATCCATGCCTGTAATTTTAGTTCTCAAACAGCTATGTTGGAGAGCTGATCCCTGGGAAGAGGAGAGGGAATAAAACTATTCTCAGGGTACCATTTATCCAGTGTGCCTGGGTGGGTTCTTCCAAATCCCCAGCCTGTGACTGGAGTGGTCCAGGGGCCACTAAAACTTGTGTCAGAATCACCTGGGAAGTTTGAAACTGAATTTCTGGGCTTGCTCTCCTAAGAATGCACTAAACTTAATCTTGATTTAGTAGATCTAGGGTGAGGCAGGAAATCAGCCTTAATTAAAGGGAAACTGTGAAGTAAATCATTTGAATGTAAAAACACTTTTGTTTTATTTTGTTTTTTCAGTCATTATACATTAAATAGCTTATCTTAGCTGTGAGAAGCTGAATGTACAGAATATTTATCACCCAGTTTGGTAAACAGAGAACTTGCCTGCTGACTTCTCAGATGAAAACAAGCTCTTCAGCAAAAGTAAAATTTGGCTCTGCTGGGTTATTACCCTCTCTCCATTTCTCACTCTGGCCAGGGTAATGCCATTTTGATTCTGCCATATAGAGGTGACTGCATGAGTTTGTACTCAGGACCCAGTGCCTCCCAATCACCACCTTAAAAACAACTCTTACATTTTTAGTAAAAGTTTACTGAATGGGAATGTTTGCTAAAAATGCCGCCATGACCCATTCTCACAAACTTTACTTGGTAATAATAAATTTTAAAAGTTGACTGTTTAATGGGTTGGTTTCTTACGGTTTGCTGATCTTATTATTGCTTATAGTCACAGTCAAGCATAGCAGAAAGAGCACCAAAAACTCAGTCCAAAGACCTGAGTCCTAGGCTTGGCCTTGCCTCTTTCTGCCACCTGCACAGTGCTTTATTCCTCTGTGCTTCAGAACCTTTCTCCTTCACACAGGGCTAACAGGATCCATCCAGCTGCCTTCATAGGGCTGTTTGGTTTTGTTTTGTTTTCTTCTTTTTTTGTTTTTATAATCAAATGAGAGAGAGCTAAAAATGCTCTGAAATACATAGGGATTAGCCTCTGCTGACCTGCAGGCTCCTTGAGAACAGAGCCTTTTTGTGGCATTGTGGTGTCTTGTTCAGCATCCAACAGAGGGCCTCTAGTGTGGAGGGTGTTTAAGTTAGAGAGGGAGGGAGAGAGAGGAAGGCCTGAGAGGTTGGCTAGATGTCATGCAAGGGGCACCTCTGGTCCCACCTGGTGCACATATCAGATAGGGGGTATTGGAGAAACCACACATACAGAGAAGCAGCCAAGTGCCTATGACCCCCCAGCTTTTGTTTTTTGCATAGGGAGGCATTCTCTAACAGGGAAGTATTCAGGTATTCAGGCTGGCCACAGTTGACAGCAAAGACATTGTTCCAATAGAGAGAGATCTTGGGGGACAGGGAAAGAGGTACAGTGCAGCAAATATACCTGGGTCAGGAAAGTGACCTTGTTGGAAAGGTAGAACCCCCATAGCTCAGTAGCTGATATTACCCTATATAATAACTTGGATGCAGCTCTGTGCCAAGCTACCAAAAGGTAGGGTAGAAATGAGTCTCCAAGGCCATCTAGACTTGTCTCTTCTTACCCTCTGGGGGTGCTGATTTTTTTGTTTTTCCAATGGAGCCTTGATGTTGGTAAGGTTATGGTTCTCATGAAAATTGACTTCCATTAAGCAAACTCACAAAGGCTGGATAAACTGGAATATGCCATCTCTAAATTTATAATGAAAAATATAGCTGGCAATCAAACCGGAAATATATGATGGCTGATTAAGTCTTTGACCACTTAAAGTGAAATCTGCATGGGAAGCCAAATATTAATTGAATATTTCCTGGCAAGCATTGAGACAGAGTAAGGGGGGTTGCTGGATGAGCTTAACAGCTGGCATCATCGAGCTTTGGGTGTCCTGAAGCATCCATTGCCTTTGAAGAATAGCCTTGTGGTTGCAGGTCTGAGCACTTGTGTCACCCACTCAAGGCAGGAGACACCAGATGAATTCTTGCTTACCAAGTCAGCTTCTCTAGCCTTGGTTTGTGAAACCATGCTGTTCAATAAAGACACTCTCGAGAGAGAGTCTGGTGCCACTGACCAGACCAGATGGTTTCAGCTCTCCATTCTCCAGTCTGGCATCTCTGAAAACCATACTTACTGCAGTTAGTTTAACTCATTCCCAGCTTCTGAGGGCATCTTTTGCCCCCAATACATGAATATAGTGGGAGTTTAATAAATATTTGTAATGTGGCCAAAAGAAAAGGCAACAACATAATTATAACTTGTTGGTCCTTTCCCACCCCACCACACTTTTACTCAGCTGTAAGTAACATTAAGAGAGTTTAACTAACAATAGGTGGTTCAAACTTTTGTGACTCTGAGAGCCTCCCTTTTTAATATTGAAAAGTTTAAATATAGTGAGCAGAATGTGCATGTCCAGTGCATAAAGAGTGTCTGTGAATATTTGGATCCTGGGTCTGTTTGACAGATCTGAGGCTCCCAGTATCTGCAGCCCACAGATTAGAACTCACTGGCTCCAGTGATCTAAGGTCTCCCCCTTTCTAAGAGCCTCTGGTTTCAGAGCTTTGGCCAATGGGTCGGATTCCAAATGGGAGAAAAGGAAGAGGTAGAGAAAACTGTCGCCAGGCCAGTGGGGCTGTGTAAGCTGGGGAGGGATGGGGCAGTAATGTCAGAAAGCAGTGGGGGATAAGGTTGCAAAAATACCACCAGACCAGGCCAGGCTGGGAGGCCTCCCTGAAAGTGGGGCCAGGTGGGGCCACTCACTAAGCCCTCACCATGCTCATGTCTGGTTGAGAAGTACAGTGGGACCTAAAGTTGGCTACAGCATATCAGTCCAAAAGCCCAGGAATATATGCAAATGGCGCTTTAAGGGAAGTGCTGGAAGGGTGCCTGAGATCTTTCCTGACAGTGAGTGATTATACCTGGGCGGGAGAGGCAGAGGATTGGTTAGGGAGAAAGGCCTCTGGTCAGCTGACTGGGGCTGCACAGGGGTGGGGGATGCGCAGTGAGCCTGGGAGAGAAAGGCCACAGGATCTGCTCACTGGAGACCTCTGAACAAAAGGCTATTTGACTGTAGATGATATCCCAGCCAGTTAAAGAGGAGAGCAGTGCGTGGGTGGGAATGACTCTCCTCTCTTGGTGGAAGCTGTCAGGTATCAGGACAGTGACAGGTAGAGAGCGTGACAGTGAGTCAGTGAGCACGTGTCATCAGTGACAGGGCCTCAGATTAGTTGTAATGACAGTTGTTAAAGTAACTGACTTGAATAGATGAAACAAGGCAATAGATTCTATTCTTTGCATTATTAAAAGTATCTTAATTTTATTTAATAATTGGTTTCTTCCCTTACAAATAGTTCAGCAGTTTTTCCTTAACATGTCTCATTAATTTGCATTATTTGTTTAATTTTTGCCACAATTTTAAATTCATCCCATCAGTTGCTGGCCATCTTCTAGGGTCTGATGGCAATTTTAAAGCCTTCTTAATGACAGTTTTTAGAGAAATGAAGATACTAGTGTCCTTGAATGTCCTTTACAGGCCAGAAGAGCTCTCAGCGGTTTGCATCTCATAGAGCTTAGCTTCTGGCCTGCCACAGGGTCTCCATGAAGATGTGGTACCTGGTAATAAGTGCTGCAGAGGTGAGAGAAGATACTGTAGGTGGCAGGGGTGGAGGCAGCTTTGTGGAGGGAATGGGGCCTTGATAGATGGAGACAAGATCTGGGAAGTATGGATGGGCTCAGCCCAAGCAAAGGCAGAGTCTGGAAGAGGAGCTGGGAATCCTTAAAGCCAGCCAGGTTACATCAAAAGATCTTTGGAAGAGCTGTGGGTGGTGGAATTGAAGTCTAACTATCAAGGTCCTTGGATGCTGGGCAGAGGAGTCATATGCATGCAAATTTTTTGTGGGTCAGCTGTACTGTCTATCCTAGGAAGGGTAACTCTTCTCTGGACTTGCAAAGCTATTTATGTTCTTTTTCTGGAGGTGGGGGTGGAGGTGTGAGGAACACCATAAAAATAGTGCTTGCTTAATTCCTAACCTTTGTACCATTCCTGCTAAAAGGTACAGAGTTTTTTCCCTTCCTCATATTTATTATCAATTTATTTGTAAACATTTTTTTTAATGTCACAATGTTAGCATCCCAGGTCTTTGCACAGTCAAAGGGAAGTTTGCTTATTAACTGAAATGACTTTCTAACCTGGTAAATTTAAGGTTGGCAGGGGTTCCCATCTTGTGGTTGACTTCTCCTTAGGCCCAGTGGCCGCAGAGCCTGGGACCATCTCTGCAGCTGGTCCCTTTACTCCTTTCCTGCCTCTCTCCACCTCCTACCCCAAATTCCTACTCACTTCCCATCCCCTGGTGTACATCTGGAGACATGGGCTGGGGCACCAAGCCAAGGCAAGCTGGGCTGGGCCTCACTGGTGTAGAACCCACCAATCCCGAAGACTGTGCCCACAGGTGTCCATCACCTTCAAGGACTTGGCCGTGCACTTCTCCCAGGAGGAGTGGCGGCTCCTGGAGGAGGGTCAGAGAGAATTCTACCGAGATGTGATGCGAGAGAACTACGAGACACTGGTCTCCCTGGGTAAGAAGCTGGGTGTGCCTGGTGTGGGGACAAGTGGGACTTCCCTCCCCAAGAGGATATAAGGCCTTTCTCAGGAGCCAGTGGCATGGGCTGAAAAATGGAAGCAGGACTTGGGTTCTAGGTCCCGCGGGCCCTGAGTTCCTGGGTAACCTTAGGACCCTTTGAGCCTTGGTCATTTCATCCACAAAATGAACAGTCTTCAGAAGGTGTTCTGAGGAGCCTCAGGGGCTGAACTGGGTGGGGGTGCTTTATCTTATGTTTTTGTGTTTTTATATATGCTGAAATAAGTCTTTGGGTACAATTTGATTGGGGTGAGAAATGTTTACTGCTGTTCTCTGGTATGGATTAGCAGCCAGACACAACCATATATATATATAAGATGTGCATAGGTGTGTAGGTACCTGGGACATCTATGTGATTGAGGGTAAGAGGGCAGAGATCAACTTCCCTTCCCCAAATGACTCTCCCCTCTTCTTTTACAGGGTCAGCTGAACTACTTCCCCTCTCTGCTTTTCTATCACTTGTGGAACCTAAAGGAACCATGGGGGGCAGGAGCCACACTGATGAGGAGCAGGAGCCTCAGGGGAGGGGAGCCCTCCAAGGTAAGTGATCTTGGAAGACATGGGCCAGGCCCTTAGGCATCATGGTCCTCCTGGGAAGCCCAGGCCCAGGCTGGACTCTCTTGTCCCCTCCCACCCACATGGTCCTCAGCCCTCCTCAGGTAACACTGTGTCCTCAACCCTGCTCAGTGCAGCCCCCTCTCCACCTTGCCATGCCCCAGCCCCCCCAGACCCCTCCCAGTCCTTGTTGCCCCTCACCCCTCTGGGTTGTGAGTTTTACACTGCTGTTTTGAGAAGTGCTCAGTAGAAACTTAGGGGTCATACTTAGAAAGCATCCCCTGCTTCCCAGCCATCCTTCCTTTCAGGAGCCTGCAGTTTGGAACCCAGCCACCATGGCAGAGTCAGCCTTCAGCTCCAGGAAGTACTGCCACGTGTGTGTGCATGTCTGCCTTGTTAGGGCAACATGGAGACCTTAGGTGGTAGATATGGGCCGTGGGCCCAGACTGTGGGCCAGGTGGGGAATTTAGGTGGTGCCGGAAAAGGCAGAAGACCTGGCCTCCACAGCCCTCCTTGGCCTTCCCCTTGAAGGAAAGGATTCAGAGTCAGAAGTAACAAGTAATAGGGCATAGAAGAAAAACCCAGTCACCCAAAACCTCCAACCCCTGCTGGTCCTGGTTTGTCCCTGGGCAAATCACCTGGCCCCTGAGTCTAAATCCTCTTTGTCTCACAGGACGTCAGTCTCTTCCCTCGCTCTTCTTTATGGTTGGTAGAAGGGTTAAATGAGATTCTGGATATGAAAACATACACACAAGTATGAGGGGGCTGACAGGCGTAAAGGGCTGTGGAGGTTAACTGTGGCCTTTCTGACAGGAGGACAGCCCCAGCACAGTCTGCCCCTCACCGCCTTGGTGCAGCTGGTGAAAGAGATTCCAGAGTTCTTGTTCGGGGAAATCAAGGGCATGGCCGACAGCCCCGAGAGTCAGGGAGCCAGTCTGGACAGGGAGAGGGTGAGCTCCGACGGTGAGTATGGCAGCCAGAAGAGCCCTCTGCCCTGTCTACCAGCCTGTCTGAATCCTAGCACTGGGGACTGGGGATTGCCCAGCCCCAACCAGATCTCAGGCACATGCAGGGAAGCATAGTCGCTGAATGTCTCCAGAATGCCCCAGGGCTCTGTGCCTCTGAGAATACATTTCATAGTTTATGAGATAAGCAATTTCTGACTTTTCTCATAGTGGTTTATATAGGGATTCATCCATCCCTTTGTGGCCCCACCCTACCATTTTGTATACTGTCTGGTAGGTGAGATCAGTACTTTTGTCCCTGTTCGGCAGCTGAATAACCAGAGGGAAGCTGCAGCTTGTCTAAGTGGTCCAGTGGGAAGCCAAGTCTTGCCCTCCCAGCCGTGTGTTCTCTCCACCTTGGCAAACTGGTTTTCTTTTCCTCAATTTTTGCTCACTCACTGCTCTCAGCTTAGGTCTCACTATGCCCTCTAAGCCCAGTCTCTCCCCACATCTGAGGGCCAGTGTGCTTCTGTTCTCATCTCCTCTTAGACCCCAAAATGATAAACGGTCAAACTGTGGCTGCTTCTCTGCTCCATTTTACTGCTCAGGATGGCAGTGGGCAACCCTAGAGGGGTGATTGTTGATTGAGGAACGGGAAATCCAAGCTCTGTAAAGGATGGCTTTGTAAATTTCTTCTTTTAGTTTAAGCCTCAAATAGATTCTTATCCTTCAAAGGCAAGAACCCATGTTTTTATGTCCCCATTTCATTTCAGGTTGAGGTATGTCCCTTTGTGACATTTTAGGTAAGATACTTCCCCTCTCTGTACCTCTATTCTCAGCTCTTAGTTGAAGGTGAAGACTAGGTGGGCCCCAAGGTCTCTCCCAGCTCTGACATTGTGCCCTCCCCCAACTTGCCTTAGGGGGCAGACAGGCCTTTAACCTCCAGAGGGGCTGGCACTGGTCTGGAGTTAAGGGAATAGTGGCAGGCTGCCCACTCCAGTTGAAGCAGCACTGTCCAGGGTAACCAGGCCCATACTCTTGGCTAACTCCAATTGCAAGAGGATAGACCATTCCTTTAGAGAGACCAAGGATGAGACTGGGTAATCCTTAGTCCCAGGTCAGGGCCTCAGTTGGACCTGCTTATCGCCACCCCGTGCCAGGCCTAACCATCCACACTTGCCTGCCTGAGAGGGTGCTGCTCCCAGCTGGCAGGCTGCTGTGCTTTATGGTGTTGCCCTTAGTACCTGAGGCGTCTGAATCTCTTCATGCATTCTGATAATTGATGGCCAAGGAAGTAGAAAGCAGAGGTGGGAGGTGGAGAAAATCATAGGGTTGGTGGTTATGTGATGAGGTGGAACTTTGGAAATAATTAAATGGACTTGTGGATGGACATGTGGATGAATTGAAGAATGGGGTAATTTCAGTCTAATCGCTTTCCCAGGTATGTAATTGGGTGAGGAGTTAACATACTTGGTATAGAGGAAAAACCGTGGACTTCAAGACTTCAAGACTTCAAATCCTAGCTCTGCAACTTCTAATTCTTGAGCCTCAGTTTCCTCATCTGTAAAATAAGATAATAGTACTTTCTTGGCAGAGTTATTGTGGGAATAATTGAGATTGTAGAAGGACCTAGTACCGAGCTTAGCTTATAGACAATAGACAGTACAGTTTGCCATTTCCCTCTAAGAAACAAAATAAAAGGAGCAAAGGGTACAGCTTCTCCTGAATTTGATTGATTTAGTGTCTTTCTCCTCAGACAACTGGATTTTGCATGATAATTTTTGAATTTGAGTGTCTGTCCTATGCAGAGTACATTCCTAAGTAGTGTGGAGAATACAAGAGAAAACTTCAATCTGGGTATAAGAAAATAAAGAATCAGAAATGTCTTTGAATATTAAAAAAAAAAAGGCTTTAGTATTGCAGTTTTGGTCTCTCTATTGGAAGGTATATGAATTTTTTAGGGTAACCTTTTATTCCTAGAATATTCCCAGTGTCCAGATTGGAAAGGATCCATCTACCTTTAGAGGTCCTCAGTTTTATCCCTCCCCCACTCCAGTACTTGACCTCTTTGCCACACCCCAACCAAGTGGTCATCTGACTTCTGCTGAAGTGGCCCGTTCCATTTCAGTTAGCTGTGGCAGTCAGAAGTCTGAAGTCTGGCTCTGTACCTTCTGGTTATCATCCAGGTTCCACTTTGTATGTAGGCTCCTTCTCCTAAGCTGCCCTTCTTCATGATTAACCTTTCCAATTTCTTCAGCTTTTCCTCATACTGTGTTTCAAGTTTCCTGCCCATCCTGCAGAGTTCCTGGGCTGTGTTTCCTGTGTGAGACTCACAGCATGGCTGAGTGGGGCCCTTCCTGCAGGCCCTGCCTAATCATGTAGGCCTAGATCTTTTTTACCTTGCTACCACCACACCACTGGTTGATATGAGAACTTGGAGTCAGCTGCTTGTCTCTCTTTCTCACACATGCTGCTAAGTCACCTTGTCCCCACCTTATGCAACACAGATAGTTTTTTGGGCCCAAGCATAGGGCTTTACATTAATCTCTGTCTTCATTTTTTATTTTGTCAAATTTTCCCAGCTATATCCAGCCTGCCAAAATCTTCATCAATCTTGTCATCTAACATTAGTTCTTCTAACATGGGTTCACCTAGAAATGTGAACAGTTTGTTATGAATGAGTAAAGCCAAGGATTGAATCAAACTATTCAGTAAACTTGGGTCAGTTACAAAGCCCTACAGTAAGCTGCTGTAGATTTCTCCTCAGCTTGGCATGGATCCATTTTGAGATTAGCCGACTCTTCTTCATTTTGCCAAAGAGATATCATGAATACACTGTGGAAATATTTATGTGAATCCAGGATTTTGGCAGCACCCCCCTTCTCCACGTGCCTCAGATGGCCAATACCACTTAATCAACCCCACAGTGACAGCTTCTCTCAGCCCCCAAGCAGAGAGCCTATGCTCATGGAGACTGACCTCATTTACGACTGCTAGGTGCTTCCTTACTGTCTTGCTTTTCGTATCTTAATTGTCTTTCTAATGTTAATTTCACAATTTCTGCTCTGAAGATGATGGTTTCTTGAAATTAAAAAATGGAAATAAAATTGGAATTGAGTTTTACTTTATTCATAGTATTTGTTAGTATGGAAGGCTGGTGGTTGGGCTGTTGCTAACATGTTCTTGCTGTGAATATAGTTTTTAAATCCATTTATGTTGCCTTCAGCATTTGCAGCAAGCTTAACTTATTCTGAGCTCTAGACTTCCTTCTATATTCCTCATAGTATCTTGCTGTTATTGGTCATCCTTGGTTTTGGATATCCATCTCTCTTTCATGTAGACCCTGCTTCTGTCTGAGCAAGTTGGAGACCTTCCTATAAAGACTTTTCAGTCTCTGCAGATGCTCCTTGGCTCATTTAGAATACTTTTCCCCATTTCCTCCTTGAAAGCCCACTTTTGGGGAGTTATTTTCCACCTAAATCTCTCTCTGATGATGAGATCTACTGGTCTCTATTTTTGAAACGTTCAAAACCTTCCTCCTAAAAATACAACTGTAGAAGATAGTGATTTACCAGCTAGGTGATGCTGGGGTCTCTCTGAACCTTGGCTTCCTCAAAATGAGGCCATGAGACCAGATGACCTTAAGATCCCTTTGATTCTGAAAGTATTTGACCTCAGTGCTAAGTACCAGGTGGGTGGTTAAAAAAAAAAAAAAAAAAAAAAAAAAAAACAGCTGCAGAGTTCAGAGCAATTCCCCAAGAGCTGGGAAGAGTTTCATGGAACTGAGAGAATATGGTTTTTAGCCTTAAGGGAAAAATAGAACTTGGGTATGTGAAAAATGAAGGGGGTTACAAGCAAGAAGAAAAGCCCAAGCAGAGTCAGAGATTCAGAATGCACATGGTTTGTTCAGAGCCTTAAAGACACATTATGGGAGCCAGGCTCTTGTATGAGTTATTATGAGAATTAGGTTCATCTTTTAAATGACTGAGAACCACAAATATCAGTGGTTTAAATTAAGCAGAAGGTTCTATCCCAGAAGTTGGGGTTGGAGCCATGATTATCAGGAATTTAGGCTCCTTTTTTCTTATTTGATTGCTGAAGTTGTAGCCATCACATCTGCATCTTAGCCAGTAGAAAGAAGTGCATACTCTCTCCCTTTAAGTACTCTTCCCTGAAGTTGCATGCACTTCTGCTTACATATCGTTGACCAAAGTAGTCACATGGCCACACCAACCTGCAAGAGAAGCTGTGAAATGACTTCATTCCAGGCAGCCATGCACTCAACTAACAATCAGTAATTCTCTAACTTAAGAAAACAAAGGGGAGAACAGATATTGGGGGACAACTTAAAGTTATTGCTGTGAGCTAAGGGTCAAGTTCTAGAGCAGTTGCGTGCCATCGTGTATAGTTTTAACATAACTTGGAGAAGTTATTGATAAAGATGGCGGCAAAACCATGCTTTGATCAAGGCTTTAAATAAGAGAGGTGGCAGGCAGGTTAAATATGCTAGAGAGGGAATCCAAGCCAGAGAGGCAGGAGTGGTGGTGGTAAGAATGGAAAGGATGGTATAGACGCATGGAACAGAACCAAGAAAGACCAAAGCTCCTGGTGACTGAGGGCAAGACAAGCCATAATGGGCTGAGCTCAGCCTGGACTGTTTAGGGTTGGTATCCCACTAGGGGTTCTGGGAACAACTTTATGGACTACTCTGCTTTTGAGCTGCTGCTTCATATTTTATCAGGGCAAGGCAGTGGATATAAAGTTCAGAGTTCAGTGATGACATTGTATAGGCTACCTGATATCCATATCAATGTTAGTGGAACATGGCGAGAAAGGTCCCAAACTATGACAGTATCAAAGCATTTACCAGTTGCTAGGTTTAACTTCCAGCCTTTGAGTGTCTTCTCCCTTCTTCTTCTGACAGCAGCTGTGACAGTGGAGATGGGTCCCCTCCGGGGCCTGCCCAGCTACCTTCCAGAGATCCCTGTCTGCAGGCCCAGCCTGGCCACCACGCCCTCCGGTAGCTCGACGTCTAGCAGCCTGCCTGGAGAAGGGGAGCAGGGAAGCCTCTTTCCCATCAGTGAGTCTGACCCAGGGTGGGGCAGGAAGAACCAGGCCTTCCAGCATTTCAAGGGCTCCAACTCTGGAGTTAGTGGGGCCTGGATCAGGTGTCTCTTCATTTTCTTTGGGATCAGTTTCCTCTGATGATATCAGTGCACCAGTCCTTTGGTCTGTAAAAAGGAGATAGTTGAGTACTTATGTGCACACACACAGTAAGTCACCTCCAGTTTCTAAAATACATGCCTTTCGGCAGATGAAATAGCTGAATACACCTGTACTGATTCTCGGACTTTCTCATCAAAGCAACCCTACTATCAGAGGAAAACAATGATAGCCACTAGAATTTCTGTGGGGTCCTATGTTATTTTTTAAAAATTCTTATAAATTTTGCATTTTCCTAGATATCTATTTTTCTTTAAAATATTTTAAATTGATATGGAACAAAATTGACACTCCATCAAAATATTCTACATTTAGTCTGTGATTTCATGTATCATATGGCACATTTGCTCTGGGGTTACACATGCCCTAGTTTGAGAAGAGTTGAGTGTAAGATTGTGACCTGTTTGCCAAGGCTTGCTGAGCCAAAGTCAAAGGCTAGGGTTGGGGGTAGGGTCCCAAGAGTATTCAGAGTGAACAGTCTACTGGTATTTACAGTTAAACCAGAAGGAAACAGGGAAAGGACTTTCCTCTCCCGAGAATGGACTCTGGGAACAAGCCCTTTAGCTGACCCCACCACAAGTCTCTAGTTCCTAGGACATGGCTGCTATGCAAGGACTTTGGGAGCTGAGAGACCTGTCCTTTATGGGGACCAGATCTGGGGTGACTTCCCAAGGGTCAGGAACTAGGACTAAAAGGCTCACTTGTCTTTTCCTGCAACTGCTGACAAACTATGTTCTGCAGGGAAGGAAGGTCCAGAAGTCCCTGGCAGTGAGCCCAGCCCTCCTACCTGTAGCCCTGACAGGAGGAAGAGCCATAAAAAGCAGGAAAGAGGAACCACTGGGGCAGGTAAGAAGATAACTTTCCCTGGAGCTGAGTGAGGCAGAGACTGGGAAGAGAAGAGAAATGAAGGAACATTTAGTTATATGCTGAGTATTCCGCATCATGCTCTCATTTGGTCCTCAATGAAGGAACAGTTATATGCTGAGTATTCCGCATCGTGCTCTCATTTGGTCCTCATGCTCTCATTTGGACCAGAGGCAAAGCAAATGCTGTCTCTGGTCTCATAGATGGAAAATCTAGACTCTGGGAGGCTTGGGTAATTGCTGAAGGTCTCCCAGCTAGTCAGTGTCAAAGCATATTTGAACCCAGAGGGTTGGATTCTTGAACCTGTATTTTGTTCATGCTCTCGTACTGCTGGTGACGGCGGTTGTAGCAGCAGAAACAGTGTCAGATTCTCTGCCCATGCTGCCCACGCTGCCCATGCCCCGGAACCTAAGTACAACAATGTTCCCTTCCAGTCCTAAGGGTTTTTACAATTGAAGAAATTCTTAGTATACATGTATATAGGCATATGTAATTATATTTGACTGCATCAGTAGAATCATAATAGATCATATTATAATTGCCAGGGATATTTTAAATGCCTTTTCTTTTTCCTTTTTCTGTTTGCTTCTCTCTTCCCTGAACTCTTCTCTCTTCCCATGTCCACGTTTCAAACTCACCAGGTACACTTCCACATTTGTCTCTATGCACATATGTGAATAAATGCCACAAACGAAGGTTTTTGCTATTGTTTTATAAAAATGGGGTCATCTATATTCTTTAATGTAATTTGTTTTTCTCATTCCTCAATACTTACAGGAAATCGAAGGCAACTAGTAGAGCTTGAGTTGTTCTTTTAATGGCTATATAAAATTTGTAGTATGGATGTATGATTATTTATTTGGTTATTACCCTTTGGATGGCCATTAACTTTATTTCCATTTTGTTGCCATAAAAACAACAGACATTTTTCAGTTGGGTAAAGTGGGATTGCATCTTCCCAGAAACCCCCTGTTGAAAGCTCTTTACCAGGGACAAGTCGCCTTAGTCTACTATTCCCCAGTTATAATGCAGTTAGTTCAGATCAATCATAAAACAGAAACACAAACAAAAATCCATGCATTTGGAAATTTACAAAGTACTTCTGAGTAACTCATGGGCCAAAGAAGGAATCTTATAGGAAATTAGGAAATACTTAGAGCTGAATGAAAATGAAAACACTACATGGCAAAACTTGTGGGACATCGTAAAAGCAGTGCATAAATGGAAAGTTATATTCTACAGATACCATATACAGTAATACAAAAAGGTATTTTCATTATTTTTTTTAAACTATGTGCCCAATCTGGGGGAATGGGAATCTGTTGGAGTTCTCTATATGGAATTTGTATTATTTTTGTAACTGTCCTGTAAGTTTGAAGTTAGAAAAAAAAAACGCTACATGCTCAGACTCAAGTTTATGACATACTACATAGAAGTAAACCTAACTGAGTTTCATTAAAGGGGGCATGGCTGCATGATGAGGGTATGTACTGCGGCCTCACAGCTTTCCCTTGGGCCAGCCACTGGCCCCATGCAACCCTCCCTCCACTCATTAGCCTTCAGCTGCTTACAGAGCCACACAACAAAACTAGCGCCCTCACGGGGACATCACACCTGGTGTTCTACCTGAAACATTATCTGCCTTGATTCTCCTCTTTATGACTCAGACTTAGGTTCACATGACTTGACTACTTCCAAAATCAAATTAACTCTAAGATTATATTAATTGAGGTTGATGGATTATATCCAAAAGAGCTGTTCCAAACATTTTGAGCACAGATCTTGTGACTGGGATGCTTTTATCGCTACATATGAAAGCATTAATTTGGACATACTGATAATGCAGGGTTTTTGCCTTTGTTTTGCTGTGCTTTCACATAAGGGTTCATTGTCAGTATCTCAGTTCATATTCATAAAGATCTCTGGGTAAGAAAGGCCCTCAAAGAGAGGCTGTTATTAAATAGTATCATTGGAGTTGAGACAGTTCTTTATTAGAGTCAATGTCTCCCTCCTGCTCCTAGCTCACTGTCAGGACTGTGCTGACCTCGGCTTATCTCGTATGTGCTGCATGCAGGAATATCTTCTGGGAACAGCCCCTTGCAAGGCCTCATCAACTGTCTGAAGGAAATCCTTGTGCCAGAACCCCAGCACCCTGAGGCATCGCCAAGCAGATTGTCTCCTTTCCCTGGCCTTGGCAGGTCAAGGCCAAACAGACTGGAGTTGGGACCTGGGGGCCCACCCTGGGAAGGTGAGTCCCTCAAGGTTTCTGAAGCCCCTGAGGAGCTTTACTCATCTTTCTATGGAATTTTTTCTTGCCCCCAAATGTCTTTCTTAAGGATTATCACTGATAATATACTGTTCCAGTATAATCAGTGGCCTATTTCTCAAGCCAGTGGTGTTCTTGGAAAGAATAAAATTTGGTTAGCTAGTAAAAGGAAACTTAGAAGGGCTGTGAGTCCTTTACTTTGCCTGGGTTTATTCTGTGTCCTTTACTATTCCTCACATAGGAACTCTGGGGAGAAAAGATGTTGCCTTAGTGTGTCACTAATGTGGACATTCAGATGTTTGTGTGGAGTCTGGGGAGCTGGACTCCATGGTGTGGAAGAAAGAGTGTGGGGTGTCAGGGGCAGACATTCCTGAGCTCTGCAGTCTCAGCACAGCTACTGAAACCCTTCCAGCCTGGGTTTCCTCATCTGTACTATGCAGATAATTAGTCCCACCTCACAGGTTTGTTGCAAGGTTTCAAAACAACGGTTTATATAAAAAGCTTGAGGCGTGCCTGGTTTTCTTCAAATGTTAAGTTCCATTTGGGCCCCAGAGAACTATCCAATGTTAGCGGCTCAGTCAGCTTACTTTCTTCAAGTGTGTACTTAGACTAATACCACATGTTTTGCTTTTAAGATGCTCTTTTATATTTCTTTCCTCATTTTATCCTGCCAGTTCTGGGGGGTATGTAGACAGGCAATCTTGAACTCAGCACCAAGAAGACAGAGGCTCACACAAGACTAACTTAGTTAATAGAAGACTCACATCTCCAGATTTTTGGCCCTGTACCCCTTTAACTGCACCACCTGGTATGACTGTCCGCTTTCCATTGTTTGTCATGAGGACTGAGGACTGAGGACCATGGGCTTGAGGTGAAAATTTTGCTCCTTTTTCCTTTAGTGAAGACAGAGGGAGCTTCTGGGGAGTGTCCCCTTGAGGGTCTGCTCAAGTGTCTGAAGGAGATCCCAGATGCCCGTGGCAGACATCCCAGCCCCTCAGGAGCAGGCGGCCCACAGCAGCAGGAAGAGCCCGGGGCCTGGGGAAGGAGTGCCGGAGGTAAAGGCCACATGGAGTCCCTCTGGAAGCCATCTGTTTCCTTGGCCTGCTCCAAGCAGGACTGCACAAAACCCACCACATTAAAACATTCAGGCCCCAGGATCAGCAGGCCAGCCGGGGTAACCAGATGTTGGGGGTCCATCATTGCATAGACAGAGCTAGGCATGTAGGAGGTGTTTAGTAAATTCCTTGATACTTCTCCATATTGGCTCGTATAGCAGCAGCTGAGAGCTCCAGAAGGAAGGAAGGGATCGAGGGCAGGGAGAGAGACCAAGAAATAGAAGACATAGTTCCAGCCCAATAGACATTTACGATATGATTTTGATTTGGGGATTCTTCTAATGTTTGTTTGGATTGTGTTAGCTGGGATGGGTAATATTTTCACACACTTCAGCTCACTAGTACTTATTAGCTTGTCAGAACAAAGCCTTGAGAAAATCAGATTGAGGCAGATATGCTAGAAACCTTCAGTAGAAACCTAGGAAAGCAGCCCAGAGGGGCTGGGGTGAAAGGATGATTTAATTTGGAATTATCTGCTGGTGATTGACAAGTGACTGTACATCAGAGCAGGTGATTGTGATGGAGGCAAAGGAGCCTTGGAAGTTCCATCCTAGCTCTGTATGTAAGGGGTGGGCTATATTCTCACAGAATCTGGTCCACTTAGAATATGGCCTCATAGTCTGAGCCTGAGACCTGGGCTTCCCAGTGGCTCCCTTCCCACGGGGCCCAGATACTTCCAGACCTTCCTCCCTGCACAGGTCCTGGAGCTACTGGCGTTCTCTCTGTGGTGAAGATGGAGGATGGCTGGAACCAGAGCCCCAAGATATGCACTGTGTACCCCACAATCCCTGCATCCTGGCAGCCCAACAAGTGGTCTCACAGCTCCTCTGCCACTGGTAGGCTGGGGGGGCCACAAGGGCGCCAGAGGGGTTAATGGGCCCAGCTGGGGCCCCCGCATTCTCTCCAGTGGGATCCTCATTCCCGTGGGCAAGATTCTGCCAGCGCAGAGGGAAGAAGAATTGCCCTTTCTCTTGGGCAGGGAGGCCATCCACCTGCCTTTCCTCTTAGGCGGTTAATCCCTCTCCCTTAATCCACATCCTTGCCCCAGTGAGCCTTCTTTTTTAAGGACATTGATTTTGCAGTGATTTCACAACTACCAGAAAGCTAAGTTTACTGCATACATGTGGATCTTCCCATCCTCCCTCCTCAGGGGCCTGAAAGTACAGCTTTCTTCAAGCCCTCTGTACAATAGATAGGGAAGGAAAAGTCTCACAAAGAAGGGTTTCCTACACAGTGGGTCTCCCAGAGCCTGGCATAGGATTTGTCACCCCTGCAAAGACTGCAAAGACTTGGGCCGAGCTGGGACCTCATGGGCAGGGCTGGGGACATGCCAAGGATGATGACAGGGTGATCTCTCCTGTCCCAGCCAGCAGCGCCTCAAGCTCACCCTTGGAAGCCCTGGAGGCCTGTCTGAAGGGCATTCCCCTGAACACGTCATTACCTCCCCAGCCGCTGCCCACTTCTTGGTCCCGGAGCCCCCAGCAAGGAGAGCCTGGGTTTCAGAGGCCCGAGCTGCAGCCCCACAGATCGCATGGTAAAGGTAGACTGTGGCCATGGGCTTGGGGTGGCATTTGACCCTAAGGCACAGTAACCCTACCCAGAACTCAGGCACGCCCTTCTTTCACCCTCCCAGCCCCCCTCCTTTCTTGCCACCTACACATAGTCCCCCGTATTCACAGAAATGGATTAATATTTTCCTGCCCCACTTCCTTCCCTTAGGATTCCTGTTCTCCTTAGGGGTATGAGACAAACTGCTGGGTTTAAGTAGATTAATATCCTATGGTATTTTCACCAGAGCCATCAATGCCTTAGCCTCAGGAGAAACTCTGGTAGAAGACACTTTGAGGCAAAGTCTCATGCAGGCATCCCCCAACCCCTCCCCCAATGGCTTGTCCCGGGGAGCACTGATTGAGGGCTCTCCTGTGACGCCCGCTGTGCTGTTTTCCCACAGCTGGGATCGTGGGGCCTCCTCTTCCTCTGGGCCTACAGGGCTGTGTGAGGGACAGCCTTGCCCGCCACCCAGGCCCCCGCTGTACCCCTACCAGCTTCTCCTCAGCCAGCAGCACTGAAGGAGACCTGGATTTCAGGAGCCCCGAGGGAAGCCAGGGGCACCAGCCCGGGAAAGGTGAGCTGTGAGCTGGGCTGACTTGAGGAGGATTCGATCCTGGGAAAGGACGCTGAAGGCTCCTCCCACCCCCACCGGCAGCCGCGCCTGATACTAGAAGTGGAACTAGGGATAGAGGCAGGAAACAGGCATAGGACTTGTGTTTGGGTATAGGGGGGTGGGAACAGGAGGCAAGGACATTGTCTAAGATCTCTTAAAAAAAAAATAAAAAAGGATCTCCTGTGATGACTTGTTTTCCTTATCCCAAACACAAAGAAGTAATATCAAATTGTCCTCTGGTTTAGGAAAAACTGTGGGGTGAGGTTCATATCAAACCTCCTTAGAGAGAATATTTGGTAACCTAAATCCCTCAAAATAGAGGTGGTCAACTGAAAAATAACAAATTAAGCTTCAGGGCAACAAATAATTTATTTGGGGTCTCAGACTTGCAATTCGGGGAGCACAGATTCAGAGAGCAACCCAAATCGTGTCTCATCTTGGCATTTCTGGGCAAAGGTTTTTAAGAGAAAGATTCAACATGTTGTGTGTGGTTAGTGGATATTTGGGTTATTCCAGTTGTCCTTAAGATAAGATAGTTAGCTGAGCTCTTTATCTTGTGGTTTTCTGGTGTCTAGATGTCCTTGGGGTTTTGAGGAATGGTATCACTTGAGGCTTTGCATACTTTGGCAGTTTGTGTTAATCTGGCTGATATTTGCCCAAGAGTAATCGCCAGAATGACCTCCGGACTCCCTTTTAAATCTCTTAGCCATAGTAAGTCTATTTTGTTTAATTTCTTTTTACAAGTTGCTCATCATGATCTGTGTTATAACTCTTAGGAATCATATAGCACTATTCAACAGCCTCTCTTGGCCTCAGCGAAATAATCCAATTACTCTTGATCTCTCATGTCCCACAGACACCTGGTCTGCTCTGCATCCTGCCAGTCCACCGTCTGGGCCAGACTGGGCCTTTTGAAGTAGGATAGGGGCCTTCTAGGGTCCGTCACAGCCTAGATTGCTGAACCCCACTAGTGTTTAGCCCCTGGGGTGTGGGAGCTTTTCACCTGAAATGCTTTTCCACAAAACCAATTTTTCTTTTAAATTTTTATTTTTTTTTAATAGGTGATATGATTTTGTTCAAAAGCTACAAAATGTGAAATAGGAAAAATGAGATCTCCTTCCCTCATCTGCCCCATTTCCCTTCCCCAGAGTCACTATTGTAAATTCATTTATCTTCCCAGAGATTCTATGCAGAATCAAGCTTGTTGTTAACTCAGGCAAATAGCAGCATTCCATACACATTCTTTTCAATCTTGCTTTTGTCTTAACTTTTTTCTTTGATGTCTTTCTATATTCTTCATCTTAATAATGTTCTTTGGCCCAAGAGTCACTTCATTATTTTTCACAGCTGCATCTTATTCTGTTGTGCAGATAAGCCCACTTCCTTTTAAGGTATACTCTATTGATGGACTAGGTTTTCTAAGTACCACAGGACTTTCAGGGATTTCACTCTGCTTTTTGTCCCAGAACACAGAATATGTTCTGTGGAGAAAACTGCACATGGGGCTTCTCTAATTTACACTCTTCCATATCAAGTGCCATGCAGGCAACTGCCAAAAGGGCTCATGGTTTCTCTTTTCTCTCCTGGGCCCAGATTCGGCAAACACCTTCAGGAAAGAAAATAGCCACAGAATGTCACCTCACCCAGGAAAGGCTCTTCCTTCTCTACAGTTTTAACTCATCTAGTCCTTGTTGCTTCCACAACCCTTGTCATCAAAAATAGATTTTTTTTTTTGGCAATTTATATGTTTTTTTCCTAATGGTTACTACATTGTTGTCAACTTAACATAACCGGCAACATTCTACGCCGAAGCCTGGATCCTTTAATGTAGTGAAGGGAGCCTTAGCACATTGGATCTTTAAGACCATCCTGAGGGTGATGTGTCCCTTGCAGTGGTAGCAGCTTGGTATAGTAGAGAGAGCCCAGAATCCATGACTGTGGCTAACCATCCTCATCATAGCTCATTGGCCATACTTCCATGTAGGTGGCTATCTTTGTTTGCCAGGCTGCCATAATGAGTACAGTGGGGTTAGCCAAAACAATGGGAATTTCTTGAAACATAGTTTTGATGCTAGGACAAGTCCAGAATCTAAATATCAGCAAAGCTTAGTCTCTTCCAAAAGACTGGCATATTCTGTTGCCAGCAGTTTATAATCCTTGGTGTTCTTGGCTTTCCTGTCACATGGCAAAGTCCTCCCCTTTCTCTTCCTGGCTTCCCACTGACTTCCAGCTTCTGGCTTTTTACTCAGCCCCCAGTAGTCTGGATTAAGGCCCACCCTCATTCAGTAGGGTCACACCTTAATAAAGATAACATTTTCAAGAGGTCCTGTTTACTATTAGTTTCTGCCCCCCGGTTATGTGGATTAAGATTAAGAACAGGTTTAAATTAGAGTACATAATTCGACCTACCACAGTGGTCAAGGCAGTTCAGCTTCTTCCTTTCCTGACCAGGAAGAACAGATTCCCATGTTACTGTAACCAGAACCAGGACCGATAGGATGTTTGGTGCCTGATCTTGGTCCAGATGCCATGAATTGCCATGACATGTTCAGTAGCCCTGAGCCTCAGAAAGTGATTCCAGCTGCTGTGGACACAGCAGCACAGGGAAGGCTCTTGGAGTTTCCTGAGATTCATCTGTTCCTCTCCAAGGCTGAGAATGTTCAATATCCACAGGAAGCCCAGTTGCAAGCTCCCCACTCCAAGGCCTGGAAAACTGCCTCAAAGAGATACCTGTTCCCAGACCACAGCCTGCCTGGTCCTGGCCCTTGGCAGCAGATGGAGTACCAAGAAGAGCAGAGCCCAGGAATTGGATGGTTAATAAGGAAGGTAAAGCAATGGTTGCTGCAGATGTCTAGGAAGTAGGAAAAGGAAGCGTCAACACTGACCACCTAGGCATTGCCTCCCCCAAAAATATTTTTTTTTTTTTTGGCATGGGCAGGCACCAGGAACTCCACCAGCAACTTGAGATGAAAAGATGTTCTGGATTCAGGCCTGGGCAGAGATTTGTCTGAAGCCAGAAAGCCAGATAGTGCTATTAAACAATGAAGTCCAGATTTCCTGGTGTCATGCGGGATGGATAAAGTCCAAAATGGTAGCAGGCCAGGCTCACAGTCTGTTGACTCCATGTCCCAGGGCCTAAGTCCAGAGCCTTGTCAGCTGTCTTTTGTGATCCTTCCCATATTGGTCCTGTATGCCTTGGTGACTGGGCACTAATCCAGTGAGCAATGGGACTCCCTCAGGAAACCAGGTAGCTAGGTCTGGGGGGAAGGAGATGTTGGATTTGAGTATGCTCTGGGAAAATATGAAGAGCTGGTAAGTCAGTGTTCCACACCTGAAACTTGTGTTCTGAGAATCCGGTGGTGGCAGAAGTTGTTTTCTGTCCATGAACTGCCTTCCCTTATCATTACAAACAGGACCAAGCGGGGAATCCTGTGAGCCATACCATCTTGGACTGGCTGAAAGAGAAGTTCCCACCAGGAGCCTCCATCTGGCCAGCCCACCAGCATTCTCTTCTAGCATCATCCCTGCTTGCCACCAGCAAGGGCTAAAAGACTATGGAGCCACCAGGCCAGGGTCGAGGAGGTGGCTCCAGGAAGGTGAGCTGATATCTTCTCAGAGGACTATAAATTCTTTGCCCTCTGTAATCACTGGCATATATTCCACCCAATCAAAGTTTTTGAGGTGGAAATAGATTTCTATTCCTTTATTGTTTCTCCACTTCACAATCCCTTGCCAGCCTGAGTTGGTCTGAAGGAGTGGTAAAAGAGGATCAAGTGACATAAAAGTGCTGAAAAGAGGGATAAAAAGAGAACATTGTTCATGTCAATCCATTAGGTTCCTCCAAGGGAGAGACTCTTTATTTTCTTTATTGTAGCTACATGAGGGGGGCAGGGAGGAGTCTTCCTCTTCTACTGCTGTCACTTAGTTTAACTTAGCGCAGAATTCCTTTTTATTCTGCTAAAATAGATTGGTAGGATGACTTATTTGAATAAATATGGTATTTTATTACTCCCACCAGGCAAGAACTGACTTTTGGGTTGCCTTCTGTGGCCCTAAATGAATATATGCTCTTTGACTCCTGGGTTTTTACGTGAGTGCTGGGTTTGAGGGATATTGGCCTGGGAAGTAGGAGACACTTCTTGACTTGAATCTGACCACTCATGACTTCCAGGGACTTAAGACTTCCGGACATTCCCCAACTGACTTTCCTGAGGGGCTGGAGAGCTGGTCAGGTTCTAGCTTTGCATCTTTCCACCTTCCATGACCAAAGAGTGACCTGTTCAAGGTCCACCAGAGTTTGGCTGGGTCATAGCTGAGCTGAAAGAGGACCAGGAATTCTGTACACCAAATTCAGAGAGGCAAAAATGTTCTCCTGGCTGTCACTGGGCCGATGGGCAGAAGATTCTATTGTTCTCATTTGCTCAGGGGCAGCCACCAGACCCTCCCCACTCCACTGTTTAGAGAACTCTCTGAAGGGAATCTTGCCTGTGAGGCCTTTGCGTTTCACCTGCCTGGCTAGCCCCAGCCCCAGCCCCAGCTCAAGCTCAAGCTTCAGCAGCTCTGAAGAAGACCAGAGGCTGGAGCCTGAGTTCTGGCAGTCGCGGCTCCTCCTGGGTAAGCCACTTGCAATGGGGAAGAGAGGAGGGTGGTGAGCCACAGCCAAGGACAGAGTTACCGCTCTGATGCCAGCTTTGGTTTGTGATACCAGAGAGTGACCGCCTTCCCAGATGCAAGGGACACATCCCCCTGTCCCTACACCCTGGCGTCCCCACTGCCAGCAGCAGTTCCAGCAGCCCTGGTGACAAGCAAAGAACAACAGAGCCTGGGAACTACAGGGATTTCAGTACAGGTGAGCTGAGGACCTCCTCAGAGGCAAAGAGGACAAGGATGAGGGAGTGAGAAACTCCCTCATGTGTGTCTTCCAGGGAGGCAGAAGTCTAGAGACTGGGTTCTCTTAATTCCACTCATCCCTTTTACTGTCTCTTGCCAGAAAAGTTCCCCATATATTTCATGCTTTAGTTTCTCCCATAAAATAAAATTGTGTCTGAGAAAAAAGGCAAGCCTCTTGAGTAGTACATATCCCCAAGGAGTGCTGAGTGGGTTTTCTTTATTAAAAAATTTTACATTAAAAGTGAGAGACCCCACTTGAGAGAACTTCTTGGAGTTGGTTCCATCAAGAAAGCGGAAAAGCCATCTAGCACCCCTGGCTGCCTCACTTCTCAGCCCTAGCCCTGAACCCAGTGTTTCCTCCCAGCAGGAAAAGCAGAAGGAAAGACAAGTGGCAGCTCCCAGTCACCTGGGAGAGAAGTATTCACAGAAACCGCTGGTCAGCCTGGACTCCTCAGTACTGCCATCGAAGGTCAGGACTAGACGAAGACTGTCCAAGATGCGGGGAACACACACTGTCCTCTGTCACTGTCCTTGGGCTCTGCCCTGCTCAGCCCCTGTGCTTCCCCCATGGTTATTCACTGCCCAGTGGGCCTCACAGGAAGCAAGAATGGGGCAGTAGGGTCGGGAGAACAGGTTGGGAGGGATCCGAGGGAAGCCCAAGCAGGGATGCCTCTGCCTCCCCCTGGGCCACAGGCTCCCCTGTCTAGTCACAGCTGTCTCGGAACATGTCCTCAGAGGAGCCTTGTGGTGGCCGGCCTGCAGGCCAGGTTCCCCTCACCTGCTTTCCCTGGTGTCTCCTCCTGATCAACCAGAGGTATAGTGCTGGAGCTGCAGAAGACTCTGGAAATAATTCAGTCAGCTGCCCATTTTACAGATGAGGGGGATATACCCAATACACAGAAATCCTCGTTCACATATCCCCACAGGCAGTACATTTGACTAGAATTAGGAACGGGAATAGAGTAAGTATATCTATCTTGCATCTCATTTCATAATTGTTTTAAAGTGAAAACCTGATTTTTTTTTTTTAGGCCATGTCGCAATATTCCCACTTCCTAATGGCTCTGACAAAATGATATGTATCCATAGCTGAAGCTCTCTGTGCTCTTTCTGCAGGGGCAACTGTCAATCCCTGTCCTGTCCCTCAGCTGGAGAAAAGGCCCAGGCCAGGGCCCTGCCAGCCTCCTGCTGGGTCAGTCCATGGAACCTTGTCCTGGACACCCAGGGTTAGTGACAAATGCAGGGGCCTGGAGCCTGGAAACGGAAGACAACATATTGCAGGTGAACTGGTGGCTGTTGGGTCCTTGTCCTCGTCATCAGGAGCTCTGCACGGGCCACCAGGGCGAGGGTGATGAAAGGGTCCTTGCAGGGGCTGGGGTGGATTTGAACATCCAGAGCAGTATTTGCAAGTTCACTCACCCACCCTCCTCCATGCTCAGCTCCTTCCCGCAGGGCAGGTTAGCCACATCCTGGGCTTGCCCTTGGGTTGGGTCTTGCTTTGGGAAAGCTTTTCGGTAACTGGCTTCCAGGTTCATTGTTTTGGATCAAAGGTAGGAAAAGCCTCCCCTTTAAAGCACTTCAGGTTGCTTATTTCAGTGTTTCCTTATATAAATAGCTGGCTTTGTCATAGAGGCATGCAGATATCTTTTTGAGGCAAAACATATATTGAGAAGTGGACCAGGATCAATATTCCTACAATCAAAGCTTTGGGCTTGAGGGGACTTCAGAGAACAGATGTGGAAACTGAACCCTAGGCACATTTAATGTCCTGGCCACGGCCCTCCAGAGAGATTTGGCTCAAATCACATCTCCTGACTGAGAAAAGTCTCTTCCCTTAAACCAATGTTAAGAGAATGTTAAACTTAAATGTTATGGACCTTTAGGGGCTTTGGGAACTTGGATCATCAGCCTTGAGCCTCACTCTAGGACAAGTGTTGGTATCCTCACAACACAGATTTGAATGGTGGCCTGTGGTGAGGGGATTCCAGAACTGGCTCCACTCTCAAGGCCCAGTTGCTTGACTAAGAGCTCTGAGCTGGCCCGGGGTTGTCCAACCTGTTGCCTCACCCTGAGAAGGAGGTCCTTTGGCCGATATCTCTAGCCCTAAGCCTAGACCCTTCCCTTGACCAGTCAAAAGCTTGGATCCGTCTGCTACTGGAGTCCTCACTTTTTGTTCCATTTGCAATCCCTGGAGGTGCTAGAAAGAGAAGGCCAGAGCCAAGATTGGGAACTTAGAGAAAGGGGGTGGAAGAGCAGCTCCCCCTCAGTCCAGGCTTGGTGTGTAACAAGGGTTCAGGTTAAGGACGGGAAATGCTGTGGTCAAGGCTTTCTTGTGTGCTTTGCCTAGGGTTGTGACCATTTCTGAGGGAATTTGGAGTGAAGAATTAGGTGATTTCTTTTTAAGTAATTTCTAAGACTTAAAATCCTAAGAGCCTGTAACTTCCACGGAGGGCAGGTAAAGGTCAGCAGGGAGTGGGGACCCATATGGTTTGCTTATGACCAGCAGCACTAGATACTGAAGCTGCCTGGGATCCTCCAGGCCTGAAGTGCCCTGCACTCTCAGCTGCTGCTCTGCTGCTTTGGCCTGAGGCTCTCTGGATGAGGCTGCTCACGGCCCTTCTCAGTGATTCCCTCAGACTGAGCTTTAGATGCTCTGGGGGCTGTGTGGTCCCAGAGGCAGCCCAAAGAAACTCCTGACTCTTTCCCTACAAAAGTAGAAAAGCCACTGTCATAGGAAAGTTTGGTTACCATGGGAACCCAATCTATGGCATATCTTGCCCACGAATTTGGGGAACAACTAGAAATGGCCGATTTTTATGTAATAAGCAGTTAGCACAGATATTCTAAAGCCTGGGTTATCTTCTTTCCCCTCTAGAAGCCAGGCCTCAGAGGGGCAAGATGCCTAATATATGAGTTCAAATGATCTCTGGGGGCCGGATGGGGAGAGAAAGATCCTTACAACCCAAGACACTCTCACCCCAGGTTCTTACTCTGATTTTAGCCAGGACTGATGGAAGCCTTCTTCCCAGGGGCTTGCCTGTGTTGCCCACCAAGTCTCCACAGCTGGACCAGCCCCTCCTGGCGCCCACCTCTCCTGTGCTGACAGTTGCCCCCCAACAGCCACTGTGCCCCTGCGGCAACAGCCTCCAGCAGGAGCTGCACAGCCTCAGTGCTGCCCTCTCCGAGACACTGGGCCGGCTCGCCACGGCCCTGGCAGGCCTGTCTCAGGAGGTGGCCACCATGAAGAGTCAGGTGGACCGGCCTGGAAGGCATATGAGGGGCCTGAGGGGGCAGGCTCCACAGCCACGGGCCCTCCCCCGGGGCCCTCACTGGGTCAGAGGCCCAGTTCATAGACACCTGCCCTACTGGAGACAGAAGGGCCCTGCCAGGCCCAAACCAAAAGTCCTGCGGGGCCAGGTGGAAGGCTGCAGGGCTGGCGATTCCTCAGGCCTCTCCAGAAGGAAGCGCCACCTGGTTCCCCAGCTGCCTCCAGATGCTCCTCCAGCAGAAGCAACTGTAGCCTCAGCCATACCTTGTGGACCTGACTTCAGTCCTTCCCAGCAGCCTGACCCCACAGCACCCAGCTGCTGTGCTATGATGAATATGCAACCCCCTCTTGGACACACTGGGGGCTCCCAGAGTCCCCTGTCTTCCTTAGTGCCTGCTGCCTTGTCCCCCCAGATTGCCTCTCCTCCTAAAGCCAGCCAGAAGCAGAACCACTATTTGCAGTAGCTGTACCAAACAGAATCCTCAATCAGCCCAGGGATTCAAACAGCCCATTGACAGGAGTCCAGAGTCCCCCAGGAGGAAATGTGAAGTGAGCACAAAGACCTAAGATAGAGACCCCATGACCGAGTTTTTCATTGATTCAGTACTACTGAGAATGCACGAAGTGGCCTAGACAACCCACGTGCCCCAGCCCAGTCCGCCTCTTCCAGAGAAGGCCATTCCATCCCTTCATCTCTATTCCATTTCTGGGCATAAACGTGCTAAGAGTTCCACCCTTTGCCCTGACTGCCCCCGACTCCCAGGATGGTGTCTGTTTCAAGGAGGGCCCTGTTGTGTAGTGTATTCCTCAGCCATGCACCTGGCCCTCTTGGCTCAGGTTCAGTTGAATGTAGCATCTTTCCTCTGTCCTCACTAGTCCCGACAAAGCTAATGGGTGAGTGGTATATGTGTGTGCACATAGCCTGGTACATGGGGTGCTTCCTGCAGCTTTCAAATGGCCCTTTGACCTCTTTCCTGCCACCTGCCATTCCTGGTCTCAGATGAAGGGCTTAGTTCTTGCCTTACTAGAGTAAATATTTGCCCAGATTTCTTTTTGGGAGAATTCTGCCCCTTGGTCTAAGCTGGATTTACTCATGTGGATTCTAAGATTAAAGCAGTTGGTTGCTAAGAGAAAGGCCCTTGACTTCTATAGAAGGGAACGAAATGGGGGCCGAGACTGGGGCATAGCTGATTGGATTATGTTGCCGGTGGGGGTGGGGGGAGTGCGTGGTGGGTGCATGCTGCCTCCCCTCCTAGTCACTGGGAGAGAGAGTTCAGCAATCTGCTGGTAGTGTGGGGGGAAGATAGGCTGGGGAAAGTAATTACTTCTTGGAAAAGAGTCCCAAATTACTTCTTGAGAAAGAGTGGCATACATGTATAAGGGGCTGGGCCAGGCTTCTTGGGTTCATCTTGGGGGAAAAAAGCAGTACCTAGACCCCCTAGGATGTCAATTGGCCTGCTTCTGTCCTGGTCACTGGAATATGTCTTCAGTCCAACCCCTCAGCAGATTCTTGGTGAGGCCTGGGGGACTCACCTGCCTGTCCATTTACCTCATCTCCTTCCCCAGGGTCAGATCTTTTAACCCCAATCTTAAGTTCCCACCTGAGTTCCTTTATTGATTTGAGGAATCTTTGGGAACTATCTCTACCTATGTTGCCTAGGAAGGAAAGGCCTTTTATGGGTTTGTACAAATCTAAGGTCCAGTAGCAGAGAACTGGGCATAAGAGAATGGAAACTGGGCTCACAGTTCAACCTAAAATGGGGCCCAATGAGGGGCTCTATTTGAAGACTGAGTGGTCAGCGCCTTGTGGCAGCTTTGCCCAAGTCTTCACTAACATAAGAGGCATTGGAGACCCAGATGGGACAGGCCAGGCCACCTTGCCCCCGGGCTCAGTGGAACCTAAGCCCTCTTTCCCCTCTGCTGCTCCTCTGGGAAGATCAGGCTACTGATGCAGTGTGGAGGGAAGAGTGTCTGAGGTAGACAGACTGTCACTAAAAGTGGATATTAAAATATTTTGAAAACTAGAATAAGTCCCAATATGACTATCTCTAATGCTAATGTTCATAAGATTATGTAAGATGTTTAAAATAAGCAGTTGCTTCATTTTATAGCCATATTTGATACAAAATAAAGAAAAGAAAAAGTTCTTAAAGGCTTTCCATTCCTGAAGAGCACAGAAAGAGTCAAGCTTCTTTTCATGATACACAGAGGAGCAATGCAAGGCACTTTCAGAGCCAGTAGAGAGAGGTGGAGCACAGACCTACAATCAGTACTTGCCTGGCTTGGGTGAGGGCTCCAGGAAGTGTGAGGGGGAGAGGAATTCTATCCCACCCTGCCTGTGTCTCCTCATATTCCCATCCTGCCTGGGCAGTCCACCCATTGTCTTTTTCTTTTCCCTTCTAAGTAGACACCTGGGATAAATGGGGGTAGTCTACCATATGCCTTGGAATGGCACTTGAAGGTATTGTGTTTTGTTTTGTTGGTTTTACACATACTAGTTAGCCACAACACAAACTTTAGACAGCAGGCATAAAAAACGTAAAAGCTCAGAGAATTTAAAGAATTTGCTTCCAGTTACACAGCTTTTAACTGGCAGAGCTAGGTGTTCTAGTTTGCTAGCTGCCAAAATGCAACACACCAGAGATGGATTGGCTTTTAATAAAAGGGGATTTATATTGTTAGTTCTCCAACAAAGACAGCTAACTTTCAGCTGAGGTTCTTTCTTATGTGGGAAGGCACTGGGTGATCTCTGCTGGCCTTCTCTCCAGGCCTCTGGGTTCCAACAACTTTCCCCAGGGTAATTTCTTTCTGCATCTTTAAAGGCCTGGGCTGAGCCACAAGTGCTGAGATGAGGTATGCTGAGCTGCTTGGGCTGTGCTACATTGAGCTCTCTCATTTAAGCACCAGCCAATTAAATCAAACATTCTTTCATATTAAAAATTAATTTAATTAATTAAATCAAACATTCATTACAGCAAGCACGCCTCTTAGCTGACTGCAGATGTAATAAGCAACAGATGAGGTTCATATACCATTGGCTCATGTCCACAGCAACAGAACTAGGTACCTTCACCTGGCCAAGTTGACGACTGAATCTAACTACCACACTAGGAATAGACTCTTGGTCCATTAGTCTCCAGCCTTTGCCTGCTTGTCACAGAGACAAGGTTATTCACGAGTAAGCACAATTTAGGTGGTCCAGACCCAGTTCAACCCTATAGGGAGTTCAAAGTGTTTTTTGTTGCTTTTTTTTTTTAAAGAATGTGAACTAAAAGTAAGAAGATGAATGGTAAGCTGTTCCATGATCTGCAGCTACATTTATCCCACAGGAATCAGTTTCCTGTCCACTGAAACACAACAAAAGGTCTTTTACAACTGTTATCCAATAAACCTAGAATCAGTGATTTGGTCAAAAATCTTCTGAATGCAATTTACAACTTTGATATTGTCTCAGTCTCCTCCCCCTACTTCACAGGGTTGTCTTGAGAAACTGAGGGATCTTTTTGAATTCAAGAGAGTTAGTGGGAAAGTGGGGGCTCTGGCTCAGCTCTGCCCAAGCACCAGGGGTCACTGCAGTCTGGGTACACCCAATGCGTTTTTGGACACTAGCCCATCAAGGGGCTCCCGCCTTTCCATGAACTCACTTTTAAAAGACTTAAAGTACTCCATCTGCCATCCTGAGATCACCATAGGACTGAAAAGTATGCAGGTCTGCCCCCAACCCCAAACACACTCATCATCTCCAGGCCAACTCTTGAGAGGTCTGTCTGAGTTTTCCAAGGCTGCTATAACAAATACCACAGACTGGTTAACTTAAGCAAAGGAATTTATCGTCTCAGTTCTGGAGTCTAGAAGTCCAAAATCAAGTGTTAAGCAGGATCATGCTTTCTCTGAAAACTGTAGGGTTCTGGTGGTGGCTTGCTGGCAATCCCTCATTTAGTCTCTTCTTCCATCTAATATCAACTCTCCCCATCTGTCTCCTGCATCCTATGTCTTATAAGGATTCCAGCCATATTGGGTCAGGGTCCACCCTGCTTCATTTTGGTCTCATCTCAACTAGGATCTTCAAAGCTCCTGTTTACAAATGAGTTCACATACACAGGACCAGGGGTTAGGACTTGAACAATATTGTGTCCAGGGCTACACAATTCGATCCATAATAGGGTCCAATGGAAGGGAAACTAGGAAGGAAGAGAAGGGAGTGCAGGTGGAGCACCCCATGATGTCACTGTTTCCCTCCTAAAGGAGCTTGGTAGGCTGATAGACCAGACTTTTACTTTAACCTTGTATCCTTGTGTTTGAGATGTACCTCCTGTAGGCAGCTTGTAGTTTCATCCAGCTTAAAAACTTTTGTGCTTTGTTTGAAGCTCTAAATCTATTTACTTGTAATATAATTACTGATATATTTTAATTTAAATATACCATCTCATTTTGTGCTTTATGTTTATCCCATCTGTTTTCAGGTTTCTTTTTCCTTGTATCAACAATTTTTAAAAATCATTCCAATTTTCCTTCTTTTTTGCCTCAAAATTTGAAGAACTAAGACAAGACACATACCAAATTTACTCACATACTTTGGAGATTTTAGGATACCTTTCTCAGAAATTGATAGACCAAGTAGAAAAAATAAATCAGGAATGATATAGAAGATTTGAATAAGCCAATTAACAAAATTGACCTAATAAGTATAGAGAACACTGCACCACATAACTAGAGGCACAGAATATATTTTTAAGTTGACTTTTGCCTATATACTAAGCCTTAGAGCAAGTTTAAATGAATTTAAAAGTATTGAAATTATACAGAGTACATTCTCCAATCATGCTTTAGCTTTTAAGCTAGAAATGAAAAATAAACATTCTTTCATATTTAAAAAATTGTACTGCTAAATAACCCATTTATCTATGAAGCAACTATAATGGAAATTAAAAATATTTTGAACTGAGCAATACGAAAGTGCCACATATCAAAACTTGTACCATAAAGCTAAATCAGTTCTTAAAAATTTGTAAGCATAAATGAATATGTCAAAAGGGAAAGGCTGACTCCCTGGGGCACCACTGTCCCCTGAGAAATTACCGCCAAAGGGCGACACTGAGAACACTGAAGAGGGACTGGAAGAGGACAACATGAGGAGGCTTTCCAGGGCAGCCTTGAGGATTGGGGTCACTTCCTTTATGATCCTGGTTCTTCCTACTGTTTTTTGAGACTAAGTTGCAAATGGAGCAACAGCAGCAGTTGCAGCAGTGGTAGCTGCTTCTAGCGCCCAACACAGAGCCGTCAGGAAGGGGAGGGGGTCTCTACCCTCCCTTCCTGGAAAGGTCTAGATTGTTACTGCTATATTTGAGCTGCCTTTGTGGGAGAAATTTGAAATTCTGTAGTGTTTGAACTGCTTATTACTTGGGTTTTTTTTTTTTAACCTTGGCACATTGATCTTATCTAAACTTAGTGGAAGAAGTCTTCCTACTTTCTCACAGAGACTCCCAACTTGCCGCTGTGCCCTCCACACTGTCCTGACTCATTTCTTTCCTCACTCTGATACCAGAGTGCAGCCTTGCAGACTCTGGCCATCCAACTCTGGCCACCCCACCCCTTTCACTAAATTGCTCCTAAATTAGAAGATCCCTGGTTTTCCCATTGTGTGGGAGGAACTGCTGACCATTAATGACTTTTCTGTTTTTGTGGGCTTTGTATTTTTGTTTTTTGACTGGAGATGTTGGGGAGAAACATGCACAGAATTTATGAAACAAACAATGCATCATAACTGCAGTGTGAAACAGCCACTCTGAATCCCTAGGTGTGCTGGGGAGGTGGGAGGGCTGCAGTACCAGCCCTGACCACATGGTGGATGACAGCAGAAGCTCATTTCATCTGCGCACTTTGGGTGTTAGACCTTTGTGTGTTAAAACAAAAAGAAAAAAATGGTGCTCGCTCTTTGTATTTAAATATTTAAAATAATTCCAACAAAAAAAGGAAAGGCTGAGAATTCACAAGTTACAAATAGAAGAGCAAAAAAATCCAAAGAAAGTTAAAAGGGCATGAAAAATAAGCAGAAATTAGTGAAGCATATAATAGATATAATCAACAAAGCTAAAAACTGCTTCTTTGGCAAAAATAATAAATTGATTAGCCTGTGGTGAAATTCATCGATTAAAAAAAAGACACAAATAACCAATCTCAGGAATGAAAACGGTGACTTCTCTATAGACTCTACAGACTACAAAAGAAAAAATGGTAATGGAAACAACTTTTTTACTGAAAATATTAGACTTCAAGTAAAATATAAAATTCCTACAAGAATTAACAAACATAACAAAATAGAATCAATAAGAAATAGAAAACTTGAATTGTTCCATACCATTGAAAACTTGCATCTGTGGTCTAACATCTTCCCACAAAGGAAACTACAAGCCCAGAATAGTTCACTGGTGAGTTCTACCACACACATAAGGAGAAAATTATTCTAGTAATACATAAACTAGCCACCATTCCAGAGAACAGAAAAATATATAATACTCTAATTTTATAGCAAGCATAACCTTAACACCAAAATTTGAGGACAGTACTCGAAAGGAAAATCAGACTAATTTCAAAAAGTCTACATAAAAAAAATCCTAAACAAAACATTGGCAAACAGAATTCAGCAATAATATAAAGGAATAAAACATCATTACCAAGTTGGTTTTATCTCTGAGATGCAAGGATGGTTTGACATTTGAAAATCATTAAGGGAACTCAGTAAGAGATTGAAAGAGAAAAATGATACAATCAGTTCAATAGATGCAGAAAGATCATTTGATATGAGCCAATGTCCATAAATAAAAATGAGAAGGGAAACTCCTTAATTCAGTAAAGATTACCTTTAAAAAAAAAAAGCTGCAATAGCAAACATAATACTTACTAGTGACACACTGAAGTATTTTCTCAGATCATGGGAAAGACAAGGCAGCCCTTTCACATATTTATAGCAGATGTCTTAGCCAAGACAGTCAGACAAGGAAAAGAAAAAAAGGTAGAGAATCCAAAAAGAAGAAAATATAATGGATAAACTACTATAATAAGAATTTATACGGTAACTGACTACAAAACTAGTGTACCAAAACAAGTTGTATGTCATATGCTTAAATTTAAATTTTTCATTTGTATTAACAAAAACCAAGAATCTAGGAATCCACAAAAGATTTAAATGGAGAAAACAGCACTTTTATGATTTCCTTCTCTCTTTAATCCTCATAACAACTTAGGTAGGCATTAATACTATACAAACAAAACTGAAACACCAAAAAGATAAACTTGCTCAAGGTCACACAGCTGGTAGAGGCTTGAAAGGGTAGTCTGGCTTCAGAACAAAGCAAGACACTAAAATGCACAGAGCAAGAGTTACACTGAAAGCTGTACTTTTAAAGTAGATCTGTTGGAGTCTGAGGCAATTTGGGTAAGAAACAAATGGATTTTTAAAAAATCACTAGCATGGGGTGCATGGTTGATTCAGTGGTAGAATGCTCGCCTTCCATGTAGGAGACCTGGGTTCGATTCCCGGACCATGCACCAAAAAGAAAAATATATTATATATATATATATATATATATATATATATTCACTAACCTGCAGCATTTATTTGTATGTAAATTCACTGAACATCTGCTTCCCCATCCCACCCCCACTGTAAACTCTATGAAGGGGAGCAGATATATATTGTATCTCTGGCAGCAACATTGGGTCAGGACCTAGTGGGGGGTTCAGTAAACTTGTACTGAATATGTGAATAATGTTATTTGGATTTGCAACACCAGAGAGAAAGGGTGTTGGAATAAATTCATTGAATTTCCCCAGTATTTATTGAACCCTTGGATTCTAAGCTAAACTGTGGAATACAACAGATGTACCCCATGCTCCATTACAGGGGAAAGAAGATGAAAACCTATTCTTTGCTGATATGGGAGCATCTTTGTTGACCCAGGGGCATTCTCACACTCCTCTAACCCCCCTCCCCTTTAAATTTTTAAAAGTTGCTGTTTGGTGGTAATCTGGACTTGCGTCTTTAAGGTAATGAAGGACAAAGCCCTAGAGCAGGGATTCTTATCCCTGAGTGCATGTTAGGATTCTTCGGAAAGGATTTTATAAAAATCTTATTCAGGCCCCATTTACAAGATTTTCATTCAGTTGGTCTAGACTAGAGCCCAGCATAGGTACCTATTTGTGTGTCAATCTATCCTCTATCTATCTATCAATCTATATATAAACTTCTTTATTGAAATATAATGAATATACAGAAAAGTGCACATATCCATTAGTATATTTGTAAGATTCCAGAAGATTCTAAAGTCAGGTCCTTCGAGAGCCATTTTGTTGGACAACTGTAGAACAGCCAGAGTTTATCATTAGAGCTTTTCCCACTATTTCCTTTCATCTTTTTCCTCTGCCTACCACAAAGAGCTTCTTCCTCATCTACCCTTAACAGCAACACTTCACGTATTAATTTCATTTTAAAACAGACTTACAGCCTGCCGTCTGTGTGCCAGGAACCCCAGCGCAATAGTCACGGCCCCAGGTTTACGGCAGTTTAATCAGGTAACAGTTCACTGCAGCCCAAATCCTCAGCCTGGGGAGGAAGAAGAGGGCAGGACTGGGAAAGGGACAACAGACCTCTAAAGACAGGCGGGTGGAAAACTTTGCAGGAAGGATTAACATGTTTGGTGTGGAAGGCTCAGAGTCTAGGGATGGGGCTCCCGGCTGAGAATCAGAGCTGACGTGTGAAGGCTCAGAGTCTAGGGATGGGGCTCCCGGCTGAGAATCAGAGCTGACGTGTGGAAGGCTCAGAGTCTAGGGATGGGGCTCCCGGCTGAGAATCAGAGCTGACCCTTTCCCAATAATAAAATTTATCTTCTCTGAGTCACAGTCCCTTAAAAAATCTCAGCTAGGGAACCAATAAATTAATCCATTCTGTTAGGTTTATTGCCCCCTTCCCAGGAAATATTTGCATTTTACCAGAAACTTTCAATAGATTTTTTTTTCAGGCAGTTGGTAGGCAGAATTGGAGAATATTTTTAGCCTGGGATGACTTTTATAGTCTATTAGATCGCACTGGGACTGCTTTCTCGGCTAGACCTAGCATTCACTTGCAGGAACCTACATTTCTGGAATTCCTATTTCAGAGGGGAAGAGCTAGGATTGGGTAGTTTAGGGCCTCAGCACCATCTCCTGGGAAGGAAAAGCAATTACAAATCAAAGCTAGTATCAGTAAAAGGAAAACTGAGAAGCTGTCCATTTGACCCCTGCTATTCTTAAACATCCCTTTTAGGGCCACCTCAAAGGAAAGAGCCCAGTGCCTTGCATGTGAAGTCATTGTGTATATGGTTACTGGAGAGGGATGAAGACATGTCCATTGCCAGGTTTCTCTTCCTAAAGCTGATGATTCTGCTGCCAGCTCCTTCAGAGTCACCCTATTGACCACCGAACCTTCGCCTTCAAAGCCTTCCCTAGCCACCTCGACTTGGCTTAACAATCTCATCCCTCTCTGCTCTCTCTCATACAACTTATGCTCCAGCCAGGCTGAACTTCCCACTATTCCTTAGGCATATTCTCCCTGCCAGGAATACACGCCATGGTTTTCAGATTTTATTTGACAAATTCCAATGAAGTTGCTACTTCCTCCATGATCCCTGCAGTCAGAGGTGACAAGGGTAACAACAACAACAGCCAGCATTTATTAAGCACCTACTATGTCCAGGGACAGTGGTAAGAATTTTACAGGCACTTAATCCTCACAACAGTCTTAAAAAGCAAAGTTTGTTATCCCTAATTTAAGGGATTGAAAAACCGAGCATCAGAGTGGTTCAGTAGCTTATTCCAAATCAGGAATCTAAGAAGTAGTGGAGCACAGATTCAAATCCAGGGGTGACCCTGGCTCCAGTTATGAACTACTACTCTCTAGTGCCTCCTTTCAGTCCATTTATCCTGAAGGTATCATTGCTTCTAAGTAGACTGATATTTGCATCCTCTGATCTAAATTCTGGGGTATTACTTTTTTTCCTGCATTAAATCTTATTTCTATTGATTTTCTGGAAGTCATATAGTGCCAAGGAGTGGCCAGAGAGTACTTGAGCTCTCCCATCATACCCCATCAACACTGTCTCTTGACTACATGGAAGTTACGTGAGTTTGAATCTTGACTCTGTCTTCCACTTTCATATGTTCCTCACTTGGGCTAAATCACCAAGAGCATGCACATCTCTGTAAGGGGCAGTTTTTCTTCTAAATTCCTTTCAACACCTGTTTAGTCCTACTTCCTTGTACTTTCATCACCATAATTCTTCAAAAATAGCCATTCTACTTTTGCTATGTCCTCTGTTTTATGGAGCTGTCCCAGTAAATGGAAAGGAATGTCCCAGAACAATCACGTAAGAGGGTCTCGCTGTGCTTTTCTCAGCAACACTGTAGGTGACACCCATGAGCTAATGTTAAAAACAAACATCCAGTTAAGAGCCATCCACCTTCACAGTCTTAGGCTAGCCGAGCGGGTCTGTAGTTCTCCACTTTAGTAAATGGTCACACTGACACTCTCTCTTTCTGTTACATATACTCTCAGGTGTTGTGGTCATATTGTGTCTTCTTTCCAAGGCCACCCTTTGTGAGCATTTTAACTTCTCTCGGATCTGCAGGAGTGCTGATGGGAGGGAGTCCCTAGGCAGGAAGGGGATGTGTCCAAGCTCAATCTACTCCAGCAGGCTCCTACTCCCTATAAAATACAGGCTCTTAACCCTAGAGGATCTCCATTTTAGATTAAGAAATTATGGTATTCATCTCAATAAAACTAAATGTACTGTAGAGGACAGACTCTAAGGTGGCTCCCTTATGATGCCCACCTATTGGTTTTCATTCCTTGGCATAATCTCCTCTTGAGTTTGGGTGGGACCTGCAACTCACTTCTAACCAGTGTGGCAAAGGGGACATGACATCACTCCCATGACTGTGTTATATAAGACTCTGTTTTGCTAGCAGAGGTTCTCTTTGCTGACTTAATGAAGCAAGCAGCCCTGTTACCCTCGGGGCAAACAGTTACATGTGGCCTCCGGAACCATGGGCAGCTTCTAACCAATAACTGGAAAGAGGCTGCAATCCTCAGCTCTAAACTGCATGGAAACGAATTCTCCCAACAACTTAAGTGAGTTTAGATGCAGATTCTTCCACAGTTGATCTTCAGATGAGAATACAGTTTGGCTGATAACTTCATTGCAGCCTTCTGGGACCCTAAATAGAGGACCCAGCCCAACGAAGGCATACTTCAACTCTTGACCCACAGAAACTACGAGATAATAAATGTGTGTTGTTTTAAGGCACAGAGGCTTGTGATTATTTTTAGGTAGCAATTGAATAACTTCTCCATTTTGTTAATAAAAGAAAACTATTATAAAAATATGGAAAAATCAAAAGTATAAAGAAGAAAATAAAACTTTCACACAATATCTCACATAACTTGTGTGTTTACTGTGTGCCAGTAATTTAATCCTCACAACAACCCAATAAGGTAACTGAGGCTTAGAGACAGTAAATGGCTTTTCTAAAGCCATACAGCTAGCAAAAGAGGTAAAGGATACAATGTCTGTGTGATTTTATAGCCAGAACTTTTAACCCACTGCACCACAGATTCTCAGCTCTTTTGTGTTTGAGGTATATTTCCAGAATTCTTGAAGCACGCTTGACTGGATTTTAAGATTTGAAACAACATTAAACAAACCTGCAAAAAATAAAAATATATACTAACCTTGTGTAAGAATAAACGCAGATTCAGGGTCTAAGGCAGTAAAAAAAAAAATTTATAACTGATCCAATAACATTTTTCTTAACCATGAGGATTTTCAACTACCTCACTTTTTTCAGCATCTCCACTCTGGATGTTATTGGGCGGTTACACTAGCGGTCCTTGGCTGGCTCATATGCATGTGGTCAGCTGCGACCTCGAGTGATTCTTTGCAAAGCTGAGTTGCCATCTTGAGGGAGCCAGGCAGGTCAGGGGCACCTGCAGCCACCTCTGGCCTCCAGACAAGTTCTCTGTCACAGCTAATCTCCCTGGAATGATGAGGGGCCCAATAAGAGAAACATCTAATTAAAACTTCTAATCAGGCACATCAGAGAACTCATACTCTGCTTCAGATGCATCCACCACCATCTCCCCATCCCACACCCAAATTCGACTCGACCTCATCTATGATAATCATTTTACCAGGATTTCTTCCAGCAGGGAATCTGACTTGGAAGCAGGGGAGGCTAGGGAATGGGAGAGCAGTAAGAGGGTCGCTGGCTAGCCGGTCTCCCTATTGGGTGCCTACAATGAAAACACATTGAGCTAGGTATCTTGCACTGCAGGTGACCCGTCTTCCAGGATTATAAGCAAGGTACAGAAGCAAACTGAAACCCGTTGTCAACCTACCTTGTGGCAGTCCTTAGATAATGATCTGAAAAATAAGTTTACAGCAAAGGACAATTTGGAGAATATGCACTACTTACAAGAACCACTCAGCGAGGAGCAAAATGGGTGAAGAGACTGCTGAATTCTTAATCCCTCTTGGCCCTTGTTTTGTTGTTTTCACCCATTAACTCTTGGTCGGAAGGGTGGAGAAATCAGATTCTCTTGGGGAGCTCAAGGTGGAACAATGACCTGTGACCCTGATACTGTTGCTTGCAGAGGTCCCATGGCAGCTCAAGTGTGACTCTCTGTCTCGGCACAACCATAAAAGGTGACGCCAAGAGGAGCAAAATGGTCTCCTGGCTGCTGTTCTCATCAAGAGGGCTTGGGATATTCTGCGTCTTGGGCTGCCCAGCCATGCAAGTGCTCGATTCCAATTATAATACATGATTATTTTCATTAGACTCTCAGAAATCCTTACAATATGAGTTGGTGCAGTTTGCAAATTTGTGGATGAATGAATGCAGAATTAGTGCTTAAATAGTGGGTAGCAAGAGCAGCAAAGGGAAAGTCAGGTCTCTACTATAGTTGAGGAATAAACAGAGCCCAGCTGATGTTGTACTTCTCCAAGCCAGTTAAGCAATTGTACAGTAGGAGCTTTGCAAAACTGTTATTTTCGTGTCCAAAACCAGACCTCCTCTTAGAGAAAAGCTGGCTAAAAGGCTGGAAACCTGACTCAGGTTTGAATCAAAAGAGAGGAACATTCATTGAGGTGGTGCTGAGATCCATCAGCTCAGAGAATCGGGCAGAAGGCCAAAGGCATTCTGGGCATTCATACCAGTCTGAAATTCGGTCAACCCCCACCATTTTAGCTGGGGCATGAACCTCCAGGAGTCTGAGATAATGGGGGAGAAGGCTTTTCTTGGGATGGAGTTGATGGACAGCTTCCTGGACACCCCTTTAATGGGTGTTTTGGATAGCCCTTCATCCTCCTGGGAGGGGCCAACTTGGAGGCAGCCTCCAAAGTCATTCTGGAGCTCCTGGGTCTGCCTGGGAATTGCAGCTTAGGCTCTTTCAGGAAGGGAACAACAAGCACTTTTTCCACTGCCCCTGATTTAACTCCCTTTTCTTCCTCTATGTAATCACCAGGATTTCAGAGACTCTCTGGGTTGGGGACTTAAGCCCAGAGTGGGACATCTGGGTCCTTGGATTGAGAGGGTGGGGCATATACTCCCAGTGGTAAGGTCATTCCTCTTTGAAAGCTGGAAGCAAGGAGCACCACTCTTCCAAAGGTGGGCACTCTAATTTGATGGGCCTTCATGTGTATGGCATATCTTTCCCTGGCTGAATTTCTTGACAGCAGTTCTCTAAGCAAGATGCTCTTTATACATCTTGTAGGAAGAAGAGCTATCCCTTCATCAGCTAAGATCACTTTGGGACTCATAAACTCTCTTGCTATGATGAACAAGCTTTGAGCTCATAAGTGAAGACATCAAGGAAAGCAGGACCTCACTGAGGTCTGCAACACTGGGGACTGGTACACAGGGAACTAGAAGAGCATTAGGTATATGAGCTGACATATGATCAGTAGCTGCCACAGGGAGTACAAATTGGATTCCCAGCTTCCTGAAAAGTTCTGGAATAGGTCCTTTCTGTCATTTTAAAATCTGGGATAACACTAAGTAGACATTGACATTGAAACAGATGATCCAAAAGAAAACTTTGCCATTGGCAGATATTTTCCTAAAAATGTAACATGGAGAAAAAAAAGTTGCGGTGGATGGAATTCTTCCATTTGGCAATGTGCTTAAAGTAGGGGATGTGATTCTTAACCGAAGTATCAATGTCTTTCAGTCATGTGATTTTTCTCCATGTTTAAGGCAAATTGTATCACAACCACATAGGAGCAGGGAGTCCTCTGAGATACAGAATCCTGTCAGACAGGGCTCCTCAGATTTAACTGCCTCCACTTTAGGGGAAGTTTCTCCTCCTCCATTTTTCACTTGATACTGCCAGAGCCTAGTTCATCAGAAGTCATCTTTCCAAGCCACTGGATATGTGGAGCGATCGTTGAGATTGAAGCCTGCCTCACCACCAGCACCGCTCTCTCATTTCTGCCTAGAAAAGGCTCCATTTATCACTTTTTATCTCTTTTCCCCTTGTGGCATCATTGCAGGTTTGGATTGGAGGATGGGTTCCAAGAGCAATCTCAGGAAGATGAACTTATAGGGTCCACTGGCATCACTTTTCCCCCACTTTAGTGGGCAGGAATATCATGATGCTCTGAATATTAGTATTTTGGGGATGGCCACTATCTAGATGTTGGGCAAGGTAGGGTGGTTAATAATCTTGACTACAGCTAGAAAATTGCAAGAATTTGACTTAACACCTCCTTGGAAGCCTGTGCTTGACCAGGCTCCTATTGAGCAGGGGTCTTGTAGGCTTATCCTTTGCTATTTCACCTGGACCATTTTGAACAGGAAGAAGCAAACTCTATCTTCTGAGACTCAGTAGCAACTAGGGACTGCTTTTTTTTGATGAATCTATGCCTTACCCTCCACTAGAAATCATGAGAATAGACTCTCTGAACCACAGCTTCCTCTGCCACCACTGATGAGGAGGACTCTTAGGGTGGGCTCTGGGCTTCAGCTGCCTCCAACCTGTGGGGGACAAGCCAGGGTCCAGGAGACTGACTCGTGCCATAAGAAACTTATCCAGGTCTCTAAGAAAGGACTAGAGGATCACAGAAGGTGAAAGAATCCTGAGAAGGGGTCGGGGGTAGGGGCCTACTTCATATTTTTAATACTATTTGTGTAAGCAAAGAAGAGAATATCACAGTTCTTTTAGTTGCAAGTTTAGAAGCCCAGCTCAACTAACCAAGGCAAAAAGGGAAATGTGTTGACTCTATGAATTCATGGGAAGGCATATCAGTTGGACCCTTCAGGAAGCAGGAAGAGTTGGGAGTGGAGGAGTGGTAAGAGATTTATTGGGAGGGAATTCCTGCAAAAGATAAAAAAGGGAGAAAGCAATATTAGACAGGGAGGACCTTCAAACCATGATGCAGATTGACATCTGTGAAAGGCAAGCAAAGAGGAAGGAGGATTATACAGATGGAACCTCAGACCATGATGCAGATCTGACCAATTTTAGCCAACCCAACAGGGAGTCTGAAGCACAGATTGCCTTTTAGAGTTGTTCCACTTTGGACAGAAATAGCCAGGCTTCAGTACCTGCTATGCCGGGTCACTGGCTAGGGACTGCCTGGGAAGAGCATGGTCTCTGCTCAAAAGCAGAGGTGGATCCTGAGGCTCCTCACAGCTAAATGACAAGTTTGGGGGAAGATAAATTTGAGTAATGCAACTCCGTGGTTGGCACAGAAAGGCAGGGATGAAATTTGGCCTCAGGAATTTCAAGAATCTCGGGCTTATCTGATACCAAGATTTTTCTCCCTCACTCCTTTCTGCTTTTCTCTGTGGTCAGCTCTATTCTCTCTCACTGAAGACCAACCTCATCCACATCATAGGAAAGGTTCCAAGTTTTATGTTTTATGAAATTTTCCCCCTAGCAGGGTATGACTCTCACATTTTCTTGTCCAAAGTTGAAAATCCTGGGGAAGAGCTCTAACTGGCCCAACTTCGATCCTCACTCCTGGACAAATCAGCTGGTGCCAGCAGACAGAATCATGAAATGTCCAACCCAGCCCATGTTGGTGAAACAGGAAGAATAAGGGGATACTTTTTCCAGAAAAGCAGCACTGGATAAGCATAAAGTAGATGTCTATGACAAGCAGTTTACACACCTTGCCTCCGCTTCCTCACTTCCAACTTACCTTTCAACCATCTGCAATCTAATTTTTGCCCCCACCACTCTACTGACACTCTACTGAAACAGCTAAGTGATCACCAATGATTTCATAATTAATTAACTTGATCATCCTCTCAGAACTCTCAATATAAGAGTTGTTCACATAAGACTGGTTCTAATTATAGTGCCCACTGCAGTAGATGTCTCTTGGACTTGTCTATCCAGCCTGGGAGTGAATGACCAGGGCTTTTCCTGGAAACTCCCATTTCTTCCATAAGCAGGCGTTAAGCATGACACCCATATGTAAACTATATGACCCCATCCCTCTGATCATAGCTAATTAAACCAGGGAACAAACTTGACATGGCCTATCAAATTGTTTCTTCTATGAATATGGAATTGAGAAAGTTCGACAATAGTTTGAATGACTACACCAGTAACTGATAGACTAGGGTGCTTTAGAGTTGCCATTTTCACTCTGCAATGTGAATGAAGAAGCAAGAAAAATGATCTGCAGAGATGAAGGAATGAAGCATGTGCATGAGAGAAAGAAGCAGAGGTGAAAAAACCGCTGTTAGTTAAGTAACCCCAACAAAAAGAGGTTGTTTGGGTTGTACCGGTGGAGCAGAAACTGAAGGGCACACTCTAGATGAGAGTGCATTGTCCTCATCAAGAAACACTGCAGCATCACCTGAACATACACGGAGGCTGAGTGACTTAGAAGAACTCAGCAAGACAACTGTTTTGGTTTGCTAAAGCGGCCAGAATGCAATATGCCAGAAAGGGATTGGCTTTTACAAAGGGAATTTATTACGTTACAAATGTACAGTACTAAGGCCATGAAAATGTCCAAATTAAGGCATCATCAAGATGATACCTGGATTCTGAAGAACGGAAGCCACTGGCATCTGGAACACATCCGTTAGCTGGGAAGACACAAGGCTGGTGTCTGCTGGTCCTTTGCTCCTGGATTCTATTGCTCTCAGCCTCTGTTTCCAGTGGCTTCTCTCTGAGCTCTCTGTGTCCTGCAGGTCTCCTCTCAATGTCTGTGAGATATCTTCTATCTCTGGGTTCAGGATCTTTCAGCTTCTGTTGGTCCTTGCTTGGCATCTCCTGGGGCATTTCTGTCTCCGAGCGTCTGTGCTTTCTCCAAAATGTCTCCCTCCTAAAGGACTTCAGTAAGTGGATTAAAGACCCACCTTAAATGGGTAGGGTCACATTTCCATGGAAATAACCTAATCAAAAAGTCCCACCCAACAATAGGCCTACCCCCACAGATTGGTTTGAAAGAGCATGGCTTTTCTTGGGTACATAGCAGTTTCAAACCAACACAACACCCGTGAGGGAAAAAGTCAATATCCAGAATTTTGCCACACAGAGGACACAAGTGGCAGATTATGACAGTACCAGTCAAATTAGATCTCCCCCCTTTAACTCCCGCCTCCCTCCGCACCCATATCCTGCCATTTGAGGGAGGGGAAACTGGAGCACAGGAAGTAAGGAGGATGAGTAGAAGAAAAAGATGGAAAAACATTGAGAACTGTGCCTCCTTTCCCATCAGTCTACCAGATGCCTAGATCAGCCCTAAATGGAATTGGGGAGAAGTTTTAAAGTAGAAAAGATATTGAAGCTTGGTTTTAGATTGGGCTGGACTTTTAAATAACTGAAAATGAGATCATTCAAGCATCCAAGATTTATTAGGATTGACCTAAAGATTGTCCAGGAATTAGTGTGGTAGATTGTTTAAAGTCATAAAAGTTTGAAGTGATTTTTCAGTTGTGTAACAACTGATACAGTGAAGAAGACAAATCTGACAGAATGCGTTTGAATATGACAATGGAAGAAAAAAATAAGATTGCTTCCTGCTTGCAATATGCTGAGTCCAGCTCATTTAATTCACCATTTACATTTGCAGAGGGCAGATCAATACAGTGATATTGGATAAATACTAGATTTTTTCCCCCAGGTTATCCTCAAGTGCCTAAGTACCTACTTGACATAGGTAATCTGCATTTCTGGGAATCTCCCCTTGTCCTGATGAGCAGTGTTCCCCTTAGAACATCCCCTCGCAGAGCTGCTGAAGAATCAGAAGGCAGCTCTTTGAACCTGGCCAGTGGTGAGAGTCCCAGCCCCAAGAAGACCGCTGCCTCTCTGCCCTGAGCTCAGGCCTGTGACCTTGATTGGGAATAGAAGTGTAGGCGAGGGGTGAGCTACAGCTCTGCTTTGTTTCCTTCCTGAAACAAAGCAGAACAAAGCAAAATGAGACATAAGGGTGTGCAGGCTGTACTGCTGCAGCTGCGAAATGAAAGGCTTCTAATTAGACTGTTTTACATAGACCAGGGGGTATAACTCATGACTATACTGTTTGAGTGGAGATCATGGGATTTCTGGTTCCAACCCCGTTATGCCCTGCTAGATTTATAATCAGGCCTCCAGGCCTAGCTTGGGCAGGTGTGCTTTGCTGACTTTGATTGAGGGGCCAGGGGGAGGAAAGGTTCCTTTAGGCTAATTGTGAAAACCCAGATCTGGTCCCAGAACTTGATTCCACTTTGGTTCTGGGTTTTAAAATCCCACCCATCCAAGCCTACAAGACAGGACGCAGACCTAGGGTGTTTCCTCTAGCCTCACAACTGTTTCCAAGTTGGCGTCAGGCTACTTCCTGTGGTAGGGACAGCTCAGGCTCAAGGTCATAAGGAGACCGGAAATCTGCCAGCAGGACCCGCTTCTGGTAAAATGTTTCTTTTATCTTCCCTTCCCTTCCCGCCTTTTAGTTCCTGTGTGAGCCACTCTCCTTTTCCAGGCATCAGTTCTTTCATATGTAGAATGAGAAGTTAGAATGAGTCATGGAGTGGAGGTTCTTAAAACCAGCTTCTGGGACTGAGGGAACTCACAGATGGACTTAAGTGGGGTCCACGTACTCCCTAAAATTATATGCTAATGATTGTGACGATGCACAATTTTTCTGGGGAGAACTTTAAACATCATAAAAAGCTATTAGTGGTCTAAAAGAGGGTTAGAAACTACTAGTCTAGAAAATTCCAAAGGCCTCCTCCAACACTTAATAATCTTGCTTTCCCTTTCTGTACCTTCACCCCAGTTGTGGCACTGTTCTCTCTTTTTAGTCTGTGTAACTATCTTCTTCTCTAGTAATGTGTACTCTGTGAGCTTCCAAACAGGATTTGCAGGTTGTGGTTTTGTTGTTGTTATTATTTTTTTTTTTTTTGGCATGGGCAGACTCCAGGAATTGAACCCTGGTCTCCAGTATGGCAGGTGAAAATTCTGCCACTGTTGCACCGCCCACAAAGAAAGGTTTTTGTTTGTTGTTTGTTTGATTTTGTTTGCTTTTCTTTTGGCATGTGCAGACTCTGGGAATCGAACCTGGGTCTCCCACATCGCAAACAAGAGTTCTACCACTGAACTACCCTTGCACTGCCCCCCAAACAGGATTTGAACTAATCACCAATAAAAGCTAACTATTACAGGGGGGAACAAATGTTAAATTTAGTTTGAAATGCTAGTGGTAAATGAAAGCAAGGGGTAAGGGGTATGGTATGTATAATCTTTTTTTTCTCTATTTTCGTTTTATTTCTTTTTCTGTTGTCTTTTTATTTCTTTTTCTAAATCGATGCAAATGTTCTAAGAAATGATGAATATGCAACTATGTGATGATATTAAGAATTACTGATTGTATATGTAGAATGGAATATCTTAATGTTTTGTTTGTTAATTTTTTTAATTAATAAAAAAAGTTAAAAAAAGCTAACTATTACAATAAGGCTGCTGAAATAGAGGAGAAAATGTAAAATATGTGAAATAAATCAGACATCTAACTCATACAGTTGCATTTGAATAGTAAATTTAGCCATAAGTGTTCTGGAAGCCAAGGAAAGAAATGGATTGTTAACTGATCATCTCTCTGTGATTTGTGCTTTTGCTGTAACCATGACTCGGTTCAAAGCTATAACTTTGAAAAGGTGGTATGTTAGGCCTAAGGCTCCCTTGGAGAGATTTTGAGATGGATGAACCTTCTAAAGGCTGTCCATCCACCTTATGCAATTTGACCAGTGTGTATTGAGCACTTGAATGTACCAGGCATGGAGCCAGAAAAAGACACAAACCTGCCCTCAAGATGCTTCCAGTCCAGCTGGGAGATGAGACTCTTATACATAGAAAGCCTCAGTCTTTCTGAATTGGAGTTTCCAGTCAGTTTCGTTATCTGTGAAATAAGGACAATAATTTCCAAGTCAGAGGGGCTTTATGAGAATTGGATAAGAGCCTAGGGCACCATTAGCACTCAATACATTTTATGGATATGCAAACACAACCGCCAACTGAAGATGGCATCTGATAAACTGGCAATCAGTGGAACCAGGAGCACTTAAAATAGAAAGAGAACCCCATGGGCTGTGGCTGTCAGTTAAGGCCTCCCAGCTGTGATGGCCCCTATTTGGGCTGGAAAAATGGGAGAAGGTTTCTAGGAGAAGTCACAGTGGAGAGGGCATTTCATCATGGGGAAACCAAATGAAGCCAGGTACAGAGGTGGGAAATAACATAGCATGTTTGGGAGACAGGAAAAGATCCTCTTGGTGTGAGGGAGGGTTTGTGCCCAAGAAGTTGGGGTAATAAGTTTTAAAAGGCTGGTTGGGGGCCAACTACAGAGGGCCTGGTGACACGACAGACACTGTGCTAGGTGCCAGGGAAGCTCTGATTCCATAGAAGGAGAAAAATCCATACACAGCATAATACGGCACCATGTGTTAACCACCAAGGAGTGTGGCTATTCAGATGTAGGGATACATTTAGGTTATAGGAAACAAATGAAAGTTTCCAAGCAGGAGAATAAGCTAAAACAAAGGCTGATTTAACCGTAGGAGGATAAGTTAGAAAGTGGCAATTGCTGGGGGAGAAGCTGGAAACCAGAGACCTGTTAGGAGAATGGATAAATAGGCCTGGTAATCCACAAGCCTGAACCAGGGTCACGTGCAGCATGGGATGCTCTGTAGATGCGAGATCCACTGTTTAGGAGAAGAAGGACCCTGAGGACCCAGCCCACTGTAGAGAAGCTTAGTCTCACCCACTCTCCTACCAACAAACACAGCCCTTTGGGAGGAAGCTGAGGGGCTCATGGGCGAAGCCTCCACTGAGACTTTGAGAAGAAATCCCAGTAAGAGAAAGGGGACCCTGAGCTAAGCAGTGTCTTGCTGGGCTGGAGAGGAGCTCCGGGTCTGGCTTCTGGTGAGCTTGAAATAGAATCCAATTTGCTATGCCCCTCGTGGTGTTACATAATGACATTACGTAAGCACATTACATAAATCAAAGTCCTGATAGTGACCAAGAACTTCCTCTGCCCTGAGGTTGACCTAATACTAAAGTTGAAGGCTCTGTCCTTTGTAGAGACCAGCTGGGGAAAGCCTCCTCTCAAACCCTCTCGGGCAGCCTTCTCTGATTAGGTGACCCCTAAGCATCGTCCCCCTCCAATGCTGCTTCTCCACGGTGTCATCTCAGCACAACACTCAGCAGGTCTTTCCCCAAAGAACCACTTCTGGAACTACAGGATGGCCATCATCTACCACATGGTGTGAATTCTAGTCATTTACCTTCTTTGGGGGGTTTTTTACCTCCCATTGTGAAGTGAAAGACTTGTCTCTGGTTAAAGAAATCTCCAGGCTCAATAAGTGAGTGGGGAGTTTTTTGAGTTTGGGCGGAAGGGGGAGTGGTCTCCCCCAGGCCCTTGGAACCACATTCCTCCCAGATGGGAATTCACCCTACTGTGCACCCAGGTGCAGCTTCCCCACAACTCCCAGGTAGGTGCTTTAGTCCATGAGTCCCCCAAAACTTCCACTATCAGATGCCATTTTCCTTCTGCAGCCAAGCATGTCCTCTGTCCACGCTCCCCCTAGCCTCTTCTCGCTTCTGTCCTCCCACCTCCTCTCCCCCCAGGAGCCCTCCCTGTCCTCAAACCCATCTCTTTCAACTCTCTTCAGCGCCCATTCAGACCTGCTCACCCTCAGAGGCAAATCACCCCTGGGTGGCTATTTCCTCCATCTTATGTCTCTTCACAAATAAATTCTCTCTCTCTCTCTCTCTCTCTCTTCATCCTTTCCTCTGAGTTCACAGAAACACAAAACCAAACACTCATGGTTGATGGAAGAAAGCTCAGTGGTCCTTCAGTCTCCCGAAGCTGACTGTGCTTTTTCATTGTTACTGTCAGCATTTTCTGTTACAAAAGTAAGAAAATGTAAATTAAGAAACATGGTAGAATAAAGTAACACAAAACAAAATTTTGTTATAACTTTTCACTTTTTTGAATGCTACATCCCCTAATTTTTCAGTTTACACAGAAAAGGGGAGTGTGAGGCACCTGGAGACTCCAGGTCCACCTCTGCTGGCTTTTGATCAAAATTGTGCTGGCTCCTCCCATATCCCTCATCCATTTAGCTAGCTCCATCCCCTCCCAATGCCAGAACCTTAATTTCCATCTCTCCTCCTCCAGCTTCCACACACTATCTCAGTTAAGGTGGCTCTGATGAAAGCGTCAGACAGGGCTGTGTCTGCCCTCCCCTCTGTGTGTGTGTGAGTATGTGATTTGGTGCCAGGCAGGAAGGGTTGGCAAGTCAGGGCAGGGGGACTTTCATGCAATTCTCAAAACCAGGGTCTAAAGATGGGCTTCCTGGGCCATGTCCCTAAAGTCTATGACACACAGGTTCTTTTCCCAGATTCCTACCTAGCTGTCGAACTGACACATCCTGCAATTCTGTTGCATTCCTTCCACCCTTCCTTCTAGCTCTCTCTCTCCGCCCCTGGCCTGTCTGAGCAGTTTCTTCTGTCCTGCATATCACTGCCGTCATTCACCTTTTCCTGATGCCTTTACTCAGGATGTCACAATATATATTTATTAGGAAAACTAAGCTTCATCCTGTCCAACAATATTCAGGATCGTTTAAAATTAATTTGATGAATCTAATTTATTATTAATTTAAAAGCAAGGCTGGCATCTACACCTCCCCATGGACTCCTGAGCCACTTCTTTAGGGCGTCTCCATAAAACACAACCAGTTTTAGGAAGGGAACATTGTTTGGTTGTTGTTTTTTTAAAGGAAGAACATTTTATATTTTTTATGTGATTTGTCTATTTTTTAATTATTTATTTTTATTGATATATATTATATATTCACATACCATGTAATCATCTAAAGTGCACAACTGATGGTTCACATCACCATACATCTATCACAATCGACTTTTTTTCTTTTTCATGAAAAATAACATATACAGAAAAAAGCAACTTCAAACCACATTGTACAGTTAGTTGTAGAACAGATTTCAGAGTTTGGTATGGGTCACAATTCCACAACTTTAGGTTTTCACTTCTAGCTGCTCTAAGATACTGGAGACTAAAAGAAATATAAAAGAAATATGATCCAGCAATCATGCTCATTTGTTAAACCCTACCTTCTCTGTATAACTCCACCATCACCTTTGATTTTTCTCCCATTCTTTGTGGGAGATTAGGGGTATTTGGACTATGCCCATTCTAAATTTTTCATGTTGGAAGGGACTGTTGATAATTAGAATAGAGGGATAGAACTAGTTGATGTTCTGGAAAGGCTGGCTTCCCTGCACTTCAGGACTTATCTGGTCCAGAGACCCATCTGCAGGTTGTAGGTTTCTGGAAATTTACCCTGGTACATGGAAGGGAAGGGAACACTTTACAACAGAAACTCAAGTCCACCATTATGGATTGAACTGTGTGCCTCCCACAAAAGTATGTTGAAGTTCTAAACCCCACTACCTCATTTGGAAATATGGTCCTTACAGATGGAATTAGGTGAGTTAAAATGGGGTCATACTGGAGTGGGGTGGGTCCTTAGTCTAATATAACTGGGACCCTTCTTTATAAGAAAAGGAAATTTGGACACAGAGAGGAGAGCGCCCTGTGATGAGTGTCATGGATTGCTGTCAAGCCAGCACCAAAAGGAGGAAAGAGCGCAGAACAGAGTCTTCCTTATAGACTACAGAGGAAGTACAGTCCTGCCGTCCTTGATTTCAGACTTCTCACCTCTAGAGCTGTGAGAGAATAAATTTTTGTTGTTTCAAGCCACCCAATTTGTGGTACTTTGTGACGGCACCCCTCAAAATTTAAGACATCCGCTTTCAGTTGCTTCATACTTTCTCCCGGATCTCTACTACCCAGCACTGTGGCTCATTGTCTTGGGCATTGAGGGGTGGAGGGAGGGGGAGGGAAAACCATTTCTCCTCTCCTGGGAGACAGACGTTCCTCCAAGCTGGGGGCAAATGGAACCGAGTTTCCTGGCTGGCCAGGAGCCTACTTCCCCACGAGGATGCAGTCTTGGCAAGTTATTTCATCTCTTCAGAGACACCCTCCGGGCTCACCAGGTGTAATTCATTGCTTCTTTAGCTTTGTTCCCATGATCCTCTGCACCTATTTCTATTACATGCTGTGAGTACCCTCAAGACCAGGAATGTGTGCAATTCCTCTCTGCAAGCAGCCAGCAGGGTGTGGCGTTTAAAAGCACAGGCTCCAGAATCAGACTGCCCGGGGTGCCTTCAGCATGCACTCTCGGTGCTACTGCGCACAAGTTATTCCGACTCTCTGAGCCTCTTTCACATTATCAGAAAAACTGGACCACGGATTGAGGTGCCCACCCATAGGGTGGTGGTGAGGAGAAATAAAGCAACACTTGTAAAACTTTCAACTTGTACAGTACCCGGCACTAAATAAATGTTCAACAATTTTAGTTTATTACTATTAATTATTATAGTGCCAAGCATCTAACGGTGCCAGACACTTAGCAGGTACTCCATCCATGTTTATTGAGTGAATGAATGGATGAGTGAGTGAGCTTGGGGAAATGCTTCAGTTGCTCTGTGCCTCAGTTTCTGCACCTATACAATGGGAATAATAGTAGTTATTGTGAAGATTAACTCTGCTAATACATATGTAAGAACTTAGATTGGGGCCTATTGTATAAATATTAGCTACCATTATTGTAATTAATAATAATATTCAATCTTTTCCTATTGCCTGCCCAGTCCCTCAGTAGTTTCTTTGGAGTGGTTGCCACGTGGAAGTATAGCATAGATGCAAGTTCTGAGAAGCACTGCAGAAGAAGAAGAATTCTGATTATTACAATGCCTCAGCAGCAAAGGAACTGGAGTAGAGGTGTCCTGGGGAAGTGGATTTTCTCTTCACTGATATTGAGCTAGACAAACTGTTTCCATTTCAAACTTAGCTGTTACAAATATCTGACCTTCTGTGGCACTGAGCCTGAAACGCACAATTTCCCACTTAATAATACATTGTCTCACATTGTTCTCCGGTTCCTCCCACCTCCTCTTTGCCTACTCAAATCCTAGCCATCCTTCAAGACTCAGCTCAGGAACCCCCTCCCTCGCAAAGCCATCCCTGGCTGCTCCAGCCCACACCTTCCCCCTTTTTTGAACTCCTCATGCACTTCTATCCTAAAGAACATAATGTAATACCTGGGTCTACACGACCACGGGGGGCAGGTTAGATGTTTTACGAAACTCAAGCCTTCTCTCCCATCTAAATTGTAATGTTTGTGAGTCTTTTCTCCCCAGAGCACCCAGCATTCAGGGCCCATTATGTATCAGCTGCTTCTCTCATTCTGGTCTATATACTCCACAAGGATGAGATCTTTTGCTAGATTCCCTACGACTCTTGCACAAGGCTGGGTAGAGTTTAAAGCTCAGATAATACTTACGGGGGGATTATTAAAATGTTTGGGTCGCCCTGCTTGCCTGAGTCAGCAGAGCCTGCTGAACGCATGGAACCCTTCTGATGAAAGATCTGCAAGTATCTCAGGCAGATCACCCTAACCGGTAGTTTTCATTTTCCAGTCCTAGAGATGGAGACGGAGAAGATACAAGAGATTGAGCCTCAGGGAAGAATCTTTTGTCGCACTCATCAAGTGAAAAGCAGATTCCACCAGAGAATGGATTAAGCATCACTTAAGACCATTCACTTGATTTTGCTCTAATTCCATCCCCGCCAAAGATGCTTTTTATCATTAGCTTAGTTTCGCGAGCATGGTGTTACCTAGATGAAGACAGAAGCATTTTTGCGCACTTCAGTATCTTCCAGCACAAAGCATTGCACTGGCCTTATGGTTTAGTGATTTTTCTCGAAGTTGGCTATCTATCACATTGGTGGTAAGTGAATTTGGCCCCCATCTCCCTCAAATGCAAGATTTTGGGTCTGTGGGATGAAACTGAGTTTTCTAATCCGTTGGGAGTTACAGGAAAGTGGAGATCATCCAGCTCTCAAGACCACCAGGTGAGGCTCTAGAGCAGCCCCTAGGCTGCCACCTCAGGCCTTGAGCTGCCGCCTCAGTGGTGATCCTATTACCCTTCTCTAATTGTGCCCTCATGGAAAAAGACCGGGAAGCTCAAGTTCCACGGAGGTTAGGAAAGGCGGCTGATTCACTGACTGGAAAGATGAGTTGAAAGAACAGGATCCGAGGAATGAGGTTTGGCTGAGGGAAAAGGGAGGTGGGACCCTTCCCCTCTCTCCCTGCTTCACTGGTGCATGCATCCCAGCTCTGCCTGTGCTCAGCTCCACAGTCAGCTCCACACGCTTCCACAGAGCCTTCTCTCTGCTCTCACACGCCTCCTTTCTCCGTATGTCTTTAGACTTTAGTCTTCAGAAAGCCACTTAGCATTTATGTTCTCCATCTCATAGACATTCATATCTCATCTCCAACCATATTGTAAGCTCCTTATGGACAGGTGGCATGTTTAATTGTCCCATATTCTTCACCATGTCTTGTACAGGACTGGGCACATACTGGGCATTCTATATCCACTGCTACAGTAAATCTTTCTTAGACCAAGATTGGGGAAAAAGAAATAAATTTTAACTAATTAATAAAACATTTTTTTCTCTTTATTGAAGGAGTAAATTTGTGTTTTACTTTTCAGGGGCTTCCCACAAAAGCTTGATTCTTTACCAAGATGGGGTAGCGTGGGGTGGGGTAGAGTAGGAAAGGTTGATTTCAGTGTGACTGCCACTGTTTGAGTCTGACAGTCTTCCTTGAGCCTTAAGACACAGTTTTCCCTGAAAATACATTTCATTTTTTGATCCTGTGTCCCATTTTGATGACTACCTTATATACCAGGCTGGGCTCTAAATGACTTTTGACTATTTTGCAAACAAAGCCAAAGAACAGATATGCTTTGTAGAGAATATTCAAGAGGGTGCGAAATCCTGGAAGTGTCTAACACATGGTGGGTCTCACCAAATATGCTGCAGGACCTGAAAGCTGTTCTCCCATAAGTATTCCAGGATGATTAGAGAAATGAAAACATTAGTGTAACCAAGATAAATGTTGTTATGATACGCTTGATTTTAAAAGACTATTAGAGTATATATATATACACTATCATCTTTCACCTTGTATTCTGATCTACCTTAGTCCCAGACAGATTGGCTTTGTTTTATCTCTAATTGAGGACTGATCTCTTTTTCAGTTACTTTAACTGTTACTGTATTTAGCTATGCTAACTTTCAGGGCTGCAGCACTCCATTTCTGGGTCTTAGGTGTCACAGAGTTACTCAAAGTTCCAGGGAAATACCAGCTGATACAAACATAGCTCTGTGTCTCAGAATCTAGAAATGCACTTACAACTTCAGACTAAGCGTGACCCCAATCTAGGCCCCAATTTTCTTATAAGTATTTTCTGAAAGCGACCTTAGCACAGTTGTTCTTTTGTTTCTGGCTTATTTTGTACAACACATTGGGGACACATTGTCCCCAAGATTTTATTCAGTTCATTGTGGCCTCTTGATGTCCTTCTTTTTTTAGCCCACCATATTCCATCATCAAAATAAATGTATCACAGTTCACCATTCTGCTTCTCCGTCATTGTACCCTTCAGCTCCTTCCATCTGTTGGGCATCTTGGATAATATCCAAAATAAACAAATCTTGTCTTACAGTGTCCTCAATTGGTTGTACAATCAGCAGCACTCTCAATTTCAGACAATTTTCATTGGTCCAAACTAAGAACCCACAAACACACCTTTATCAAACATCAAACCAAAACTATCCCTTAATTCTCCAAACTCAGAAATCTGTTCTGTAGCAACTCGTTGAAGTGTACTTTGAAAATTATTGCCTTTACTTTCTTTTCTTTGCATATGTTATATTTCACAATTAAAAAAACTTAAAAAAAAAAAAAAGACTGTTCGGTTACTTTTTAAGCTGGAATCACAAACTCAATACCTAAGCATCCAAATAGGCAACTTCAGAGAGCAAAGCAGAGCTGGGATTTAAGAGAGTGGGAAATGAGGACTGTGGGGACAGCAGCTCCAATCCTTTAGTCTAAAGAAGCCAACTTCAGCTCAGCTCCAACCACCAGTGGCTAGATCTTACCATTTTTCATGGTTTTCCAAGACACACTAAAAGTCCAGGTTTTTATGTGAATTTTATGTGCACAAGCAGGTACACAATAAATATTTGTTAGATATTTAAAATACTGCTGGGGAGAAGAAAAGTTACTCCTGTTTTTTTCAGCCACACCTGATACATTAACCTGCAATCACTTACTCTTATTGGTCATCAAACTTAAAAACTCACTTGCATTCAGGTCCACCTTTTCTGCCTCCCCTTGTCATAGAGTAACAGAGGCTTCCCATCTATGGTTAGTCCCTCACCTGGGTCTAGGTCTCCTTTTTTTCTACTTTTTCAGGGACTTTGCTCTTTTGATTCCTTGTTACACTGTGACTTCTGCCTCAAATATCCCACACGCTGCTTTCATCAAGATTGTCAGGGACTCCTTGCTATAACATCCAGATGATTTGGAAGTCCCTGGCTTGTGTGATCTCTCTACAGCCTTCAACTGTTGACTTCTTCCTCCTTCTTGAAACATTGCCTTTCTCTGCTCCTTTGTTACCTCCTCTCAGGGTTTTCCTTTTCATTCTCTGGCACCTCTCCCTCCCAATCTCCTTCACAGGCTTCTCTCTGTCATCTCATAAATGTTGGAGCCTCAGGGCTCTATCCTTTCTCACTTCTTGAGGAGCTTATCCATTACAACATAGCTTCAGAAGTATATGTTAATGGTTCTCAGAACTCCAGCCCAGGTCCTCTCCTGAACTCTGCACCCACATGGCCTACTTCCTTTTGGTCACACACTGGTCATACCAACTAAACAGATCTAAGACTGCTCCTCCAGCACAAAACGCCCATGCTCCCATGTCCCCCATCTCAGGGGATTGCCACTTCATCTAGTCAATATTGACACAGAAATCAAGCCAACGTCCTCGATCTCTCCCTTCCCTCTCCATACGCCCCACTTACTCATCAAGTCCTACACCATCTGCCTCTTAAGTGTCTCTTTTATCCATCCACTTCTTTCCTTCTCCTCTGACCCAACCATGGCCCAAGGTCACCATCTGTCACATGGCCACCAATCTGCAGACCTCTTGCCTCATTCCCCTCCCAACCCCCCCACAGCAGAGTCATTTTCTGAAATGTATAAATGTAAATATGACCATGTGTCTCCCTGTCTAAGTCTTTTCATGGTCTCCCACTGCTCTAGGATAAAGTCTAAATTACTTAACATGTGTGCAAGGCCTTTCTTAATCTGTCCCCTTCTCTCAGGCCATTTTTCTAGCCTCTTGCTCTCTCTCACTCTATGCTCTAGTCACACTGGACCTTGGGCCTTCATACACTACCCTCTTTGATTTCAACTTTCATTTGGCTACTCTCGCTCATTCTTCAGGCCTCATTTTAGAAATTTCACCATTAGAAAGCCTCTCTTGACCTTTACTAAATTTCTGGATGTCCCTACAGTATGCATCCAACAGAATGCTGTTTATTGTAAGCTCTTTGAGAGTAGGGGTCCTGTCTTGCTTACTATTTTTTCCCCAGTGGCTAGCACAGTGCTTGACACAAGCAGGTACACAATGAATATTTGTTAGGGTTATTCTGGTGATGATGATGTTAGAATTGTAAAAGGCCTCTGCCCTCTCATGTTAATGGTAAGAAACCAGAGGCCCAGGGAAATCAACATTCTGCCCCAAGTCCTAATGAGGCAAAGGAGTAGCTCAAATTCAGGCCTTCTCACTCCAAGTCCAACATCCTGCCCATCCTCCTACCATTCCCCTTTACTGCTTGACAACCAGTTCGAACTCTCTGGCTTGCCTGCACTGGGGAAAGAGCGTTACAGAGACTTCTGGCTCAAGTATCCATCATGAAGAGAGACTGTGTTAGAAAGTGTGTACAAAAGTAATCTACCCCAGCTATTAAATGTGGTATCTTCTTCCTGGTGCTGCCAGGCAGGATGGCAGCTGGGGTTGCTGCTCTGAGAGCTCCTTGGGAGAGTTGCAAAGAGAGGCAGAAGAACAAGAGCTACAGAGTCCACGGTGGCATGCTGTCTCCAAGTGAATGGCAAAAGGGCATCCTACCACCTCTCTTTGCTCCCCCTACCTCTTTGCATTCTAACTTTCAATATTTGGCACAAGGGAAGCGTATACGAATGTTTCTTTCTTATCACATTTCTAAGCTAGAAGCAGGAGCCAGGGTAGTACTTTGGCAATTAAATGTATAATATTTTGATTTGGAAAAGCCAATTAATAGCAGCTGGCTAAATTTAACTCACCCAGCACTGGGAAGGGAAGAGGTACCTGTGTGCAAATGATGAGAAGAGTCAGGGATGTCCTGCCAGACTAATTTAACAGACCCAGAATCTTCTGATTTTAACTTTAATGAAACTTTAAATACATAGACAATCATTCTTTCCCTTCCCCTGTAAAGGTTCCTGGCCCTTGGGGTAAGGGAATAGACAAAGGAAGCACCAGTTAGTCCCTGGCCACTAGGAGTTTGGGGAAATGTCTGCTTTCTGAGGGTTGTTTTTTTTTGGGGGGGGGGGGGGGGGGCCTTCCAAGGACTTAGGCCTGGCCTGTTCCCAACAAGGGCTCACTCTTAGCATTGTCTTTGCTTTGAACGTCCGAGTTAGGTATCCTTCCCAACTTCTCCCCCAACAAGATAGTGAGGGACGGAAAAGGTCCCGCAGGGGTCCAGGCCTTTGGGCATTAGCCCGGGGACTTCGGGGTTCTCCAGCCCCGGAGACGTGGGAGCACTGATCCCTCAAAACATTGTGCAAAAGAAGGCAAAGGAAGGGTCTAGGAAGGAATTAGGATCAGAAGAAGAGGGAGGATGGTGCCACCTCGGGAGGAGCGGGCCAGGCTGGGGCCGAGAGGTCAGCGTCTGAGGCCGCGCGCACGACTTCGCCGTGGATACGCTGGTGCCGCACCAGGTGCGTCTTGCGGCTGAAGCTCTTGCCGCACTGCGGACAGGAGAAGGGGCGGAAGCCCGTGTGGATCGCCTGGTGGCGGACCAGGTTGGTTTTGGAGCTGAAGCTGCGGGCGCAGACGGCGCAGGAATGGGGGCGACTGCCCGTGTGCACCGCCTGGTGGCGGCCCAAATGCGACTTGCGGCTGAAGCGGCGACCGCACTGAGTACAGGCGAAAGGCCTGGCGCCACTGTGGGCCCTGGAGTGGGCGACCAGATTGGGTCGCGAACCGAAGCGGCGGCCACACTGTGCGCAAGGGAAGGGCCGTTCGCCAGTGTGCACTCGCCGGTGCCGCGCCAGATGCTGCCCGTGGGCGAAGCCACGCCCGCAATCCGAGCAGAAAAAGGAGCGCTCGCCCGCGGAGGCGCGCTGGGGCGCCGCTGAGTCCGAACTCGGACCGCAACCCTGCACGCTGTGCGCACAAACAAAGGGCTCGGCGGCGGGGTCCAAGGGGGCACCCAGTGCACACTCGTGGCACCCAAAGGGGCGTTCCTCGCTGCGGTGCAGACGCTGGTGCGTGGCGAGGTTCTTCTTCCAGCCGAAGCTCATGCCGCAGTCGGAGCAAACGAAGGGCTTAGGCCCAGGAGGGGAAGGGGTCGGGGATGGGGCGGGGGAATGGGACAAGGCTGGCGCGTCGGGAGAGGGCGGAGCCCGGCCGGTGGCCTCGTGCACCCTTTGGTGTCGCACCAAGTGCTGCTTGTGCGTAAAGCTGCGTGCGCACTGCGCGCACTGGTAGGGCCTCTCGCCCGTGTGGATACGCTGGTGTCGGATCAAGTGCGTTTTTTTGCGAAAGCGCTTCTCGCACTCGGTGCAGGGGAAGGGCCGCTCCCCGGTGTGCGTCTTCTGGTGCGAGCCCAGGTGTATCTTCTGGCTGAATCGCTTGCCGCACTCCGCGCACGGATAGGGCCGTTCTCCTGTGTGCGTACGCAGGTGGCGGGTCAGATGGGCCTTTTTGCTGAAGCGCTTATCGCACTCGGAGCATGGAAAAGGCCGCTCGCCGCGGTGGCTGCGCTGGTGTAGCAGCATGTGGGCGCGCTGCGTGAAGCTGCGGCCGCAGTCCGGGCAGGCACAGGGGCCCTCGCCACGGTGCAGCCTCTGGTGCAAGCGCAGGGTCAGCTGGTCCCGGAAGCGCCGCTCGCACTCCCCGCAGCCGTAAGGCTTCTCGGAGTTTGGGACCCACCCGGACAGTGCGATTCCACCCAGTGCCCCTGGGGCCCCCGGCTCCAGCTTATACACGGTGCCCACCGGCCCCAGGTCCGGCGCGGGGAAAGGGCTTGGGAGTAACGAGAGATGCTGGTGCCATTCGACCTCCTCATGTGCCTCCTGATCCTCATCCTCCACCTTCACCTTTCGAATCATCCACTCGTCTTCTGAAAAGTCAAAACAAGGGTTTATTAAGCCCCAAGTGCCCAAGTTTTATTTGCCAAATACAGTGCAACTCCCACTTCCTGGAGCCCTGCAGTCTGGCGTCTGCTGGCTTCACTCTACTGAAGCGTTAGTGGAGATGACCAAATCCGAAGAATATCGCTCAGTCCTGCCTCTCACTCTCTGCAGCCTGCGACGCTGGTGAATCCCCGATTTGGGAGTGTTCCTCCCAGGCTTGCATGACTCTTGGGAGCATAGAGTCTGCCTCCGTAGCAGGCAGGGATTACCCTTCCACCCCCTGAATATGGATGTTGCTAAAAGTTCAGCTTCCACACTTCACTCTGCATTTGCAGATTTCCTGTGGCCCATTTCCAGCCTGGGCTCCTTCCTGGAACCATAGTCTCACCTCCAGTTCAGCAGCAACCCTTGGCTGGCTGCAGCTGGGAGGGTTTACCACCAAACACTTGATCTTTCCAAACCTAACCCTGGTTGACTTAATGTTAGGACAGCCTCCTTCTCCCAATCACCCAGTCTGGGAACCCTGACATTTCACCTTTGGTGCTTTCCTTGCTCTCTACCTGGGTCTCCAGTTAGCCAGAATACTGTAGTATTCCTTCCTGTTGCTTCTCAAATGCCATGCCCCTGCTACTACTCCTTTCATTGCTGCTGCTACAGCCAGGTGGGAAATCCATTTAGGAAGAGGTGGGTGACGTTTACAGGACTTGGGGACCCAGTCAATGTTGTCTCCCTGACACACCCAGCCCCTGGAGAAAGAGGGAGCCTCAGCCCAAGGGGAGGTTTGTGATGGAGTTTGGCTAGAACTCTTCCCCTCTTAGATACTGCAGTGACCCAGCCAAGAGGAAGGAGGTCAGGGTCTAGTTTTGAGCATGTTCACCTTGGGTTTTTCTCTGTCATTAACCAGCAGTGTGGCCTCAGTTAAGCCACTTAATCTTTCTGAGCTGTGTTTTCTAGTTTGCTTACATGTAAGGGCTGAACTACTTTCAAGGGTCCTAAACCTGATGCTGCATCATAATCTCCTGGAGTTTATTTACAAAACGCATCTAGCAAAGATGCTTTTCCTTAAAGCTCCCAAAGTAGTTCTGGTTTGAGAACCATTGAACCAGAAGATCTGAAGTCCTGTCTGGCCCTAAAAGACTGTAATAGGCCTGAGCCTGAATTACATTACAATTAAATCTATTTCCAATTTCTCCTATAAAGCCATCAGTTCCATCATGATAAAAACCAGTCTATTTATCATGCTATAATGTTGCTTTCATTTTCACTGTGCTCTGTTCGACTCAAAAAACCATCAATAGTTCCTTATTATTTACAGGATAAAGTAATTTCTAGCTACATTCAAGACTCACCCAACCTAGTCCACCTTTCTTGAGTATTCCCAAATGTGAACCCTTCACCTCAACCATGCTTATCTCGTGCTAACCCTAAATCAAAGTCTTTTCTCAATCTAAAATGTTTCCCTATCCTCTACTTCACTCCTTCATCAGAACTGAAGACTATACCTCTCTCAAAATGCAACACTTATCAAAAAAAAATTGACAAACACAATGCCTGGGTGTCTCTTACTATAAGCTCCTATAGCACTTTCCTATTAGCACTTTTACACTTACTTGTGGCATGTCTTTTTTTGGGGGGGTGGGGGGGGTGTGCATGGTCTGGGAATCGGACCCGGGTCTCCCTCCTGGAAGGCGCGCTTTCTACCACTGAACCACTCTAGTGTGTTATTGTTATTTGTTCTTTGATTCTTTCCTGGTTCACATTAGTGCCAGCTCAACTTGATTTTAGCTTCTGGAGGCAGGCATCTTGTGTTCTATTTCTCTATGAATCTGATCACAGTAAGAATTGCGGCCATTTATTAAAAACCAACTACAGCTGAAGCCCTGTGTACACACTGTCCCAGACCTTCACAATAACCACGAAATCACTGCTGTATTGTCCCTATTTACAGGTGAACAAACTGAAGCTCCAAAAGTGAGGTAGGTATTCTATCCAAGATTGATCAAGTAGTGAATGTGGAGCAAGGATTCAAACCAGTTCTGTGTAACTCTAGAGCCTATCTCGTTCCACAATAAGCACAACCTGTACATGGAAGACACTAAATAAATCCATGTTGACTGAACTGACGTCACACAGGCAAAAGATGATAAAGACGGTGGTAGTGGAGAGAAGTAATGAATGAGACCATGAATAGAGCATCACTGTTTGATGCCTGGATATGGGTGAGCTGAATTGAATACAACAGATCTGGAACATTTGAGTACCACTCAGATCAATGGAGATTTGAGAAGGGGAGCACGTCTGGGGAGAGACAGTGAAGAGAGATCAACATCCTACACCTTCATGGGAATTGTAATACAGGTCATCAACAAGCATGCATTTAGACCGGGAGAAATAAGGAGGGGAAGTTAGGACTTTTAGAGGCTGTTTGGGTGAGGGTTTGTTTCTCTTTGATGACCAGCCTCTGTGATTACTGGTGTCTATAGAAATGGAGCAGAAAGGTTCCAGGGCCTGAATTCATCCTGGGTTTGAGGAGCCTTGGAGCAGCTGTCCTTACAAGGACCAATCAATTTTGCCTCATCATGTAGGAGCTCTGGAGCATGCTGGGTCCTTTGTTCCCATTGCCTGACCCCATGGTGGGGCAGAGAAAAGGAAAGACTCACCTGGGCAGGGGCCCACAGACTCAGCCTTCTGTGTTGTGCATACCTTTCCCTCCTTGCAAAGACCCTCTCCTTGTCCAGACTGGCCACCGTCCTCATGACTGGGTGCTTCATTCCCTGGCAGAAAAGAGGATTAAGGATTCCCAAGACATCACAGATGGACAAAGGACCCCACTGGTGCTAGGAAGCAAGGGGTATTTGAAACCCCAGTCTCAGCCCCACCCCACAAGATTCTGTCCCACATCATACCTGCAGGGGCCAAATTCCCAGCTGCCCCAGAGCAGCCTCAGGCTCCTTCAGGCAGGGCAGCTACTAAGGCTGTTAGGTTGCAAGAACCACAGACTATGAGAAGTTTCTGGAATGTGTGTGTAACATAGGAGAAGCAAGGAAGGATCCCTGGGGCTTACCTGAGGCTCCTCAGGATCCCAGTTCAAAGCAAATCATTGAAGAAAACCAGAATGTCAAAAAGCCAGGCACACTCTTGCCACAGGTGCTTTGCACTGACTGTTCCCTCCCTGTAGCTGAAAGCTCTTCTCCATCCCAGATATCTGCTTAGCTACCACCTAAACGCTTTCAAATCTTGCTCAAATCTTACCTTCCCAATGAGGCCTTCTCATACCAACTTTATTTAATTCTATGACTCACCCTGTCCTCACCTGCTGTGACCTCAATCTTTCTCTACCCCCACTCCCCCCAAGCCCACCTTTATTCTCACTCCTCACCCCCACATAGCGCATATCATTCTAACACAGTTTAATATATTTACATATGTTGTTTGTTGACTCTTTCCCCTCAGTAGGATTACTTTGAAGATAGGGATCTTTGTTTAGTTGGCCACTGAGGATTTTCAAATGCCCAGAATAGCATCCAGCACACAGCAGATGCTCAACTAATATTTGACAAATGAAGGAAGAAAGACTCCCCAGTCTAAGCCATCCTCCATGGCTCCCATTTACTTACCTGAGTATGTGCTCAGGGCTCTCTCTTCCCTGGAAGGGGACATCTGCTTCTGAGTATTATGGGATCCTTCCCCAGGCTCACTCTGGGGAGCCATCTCTGGCTGACCCACAGAAAATCCTGTTACAGACAGAAAGATGAGTCCAAGTAAAGCATCCAGTACAGAATAGGTGGTCTAAGGTGTGACTCTTCCCCTCCCCAGCCCACCCACGGGGCCTTTCCCAACCTGCCCAGGATGGATAGGGTCTCTAGCCGGCATGGACAAGAGACTAACCAGGCTTCCCAGAAGCCTGGCCAGGTATCAACCTCAGACCCTCTGAGTTGAGTCAAGAAGGACAGGAGAAAGAGGAGATGTAATTTATTTACAAACCATATTGTTCTAGAGTACTCACATGCACATGCAGCCTAGCACAACCCTACCAGGCATTCAAATATCCCCTGGTGATACTAAAAATGATGCTACCCTAAAGGCTTCTCAGGGTCTCTGGGGTCTTGGAAGGGCTAGGAGATGCAGTCTCCAGAAGATGTCTCTGCTGCCTGAGTTGTAGGGAAGCAGGTGACTTACATGTTCCTTAATCCTTCTACTCCTCTGCCCACCGCCTACCCATCCAAGTTCTTTCAGTTCTGCTGGCTCACCCAGGGAGCTGAGGGCCTCGAAAGTCTCTCTCATGGCAACCTGGAGAAGCTCCTCCTGGGGATTGGGCCACAGACCCTAGAGAGAAAATATATTCTTGTTCAGATTCTTCCCACCATGTCTTCCATCTGGACCCTGGTTCTGTCTGTCCTCTTTCTCTCCAAAGAACTCCAAAGGTGATGTCCCTCATCTGTATGAGGGAAGCTGGATTTCAAAAAGCAAATGAGATCTTTGAAGGTGAACCAAGGAGAGGGTCTTGAAACCACTTCTGCCAGCTCTGGCCAGGTCTGGAATTCAGCCGCTTCCAGCGCCCCTCACCTGGCAAGGTCACTCAGACCCAACCTCAGCCCAACAGTAACCATGCCCCCCACCCCAAAGCCCTCAGGGTGCTCTTGCCTGGAGAAGTCTAGGATTCAATAGGTTTTCCAGGGAGTAGATGGAGGCTGTGAACCCGGGATGGGGAGGAGGGAATTTCATCTCCTAGGCCCTCCAGCTGTCACTGCAGGAGCTGGTGAAATAAGATCCAGCCAAGAGGGCAGAGGTGAGTGTCACTATTGGGTTAATGGTGGGGTAAAAATGTCTTTGCTGAAGGCAGAAGGCAGGAAATGGCTTTTGCTTCCTCTCCCTAAAATCCTACCTCAAAGCCATCGTCCCTCCCAGGTGGGACTTCCCCAGTCAGGGACTGCACCCCACTCCCGATCCCCTACACCTCGTACTCCTTTTCCTTTTCCTTCTCCGGCAGGTTCCCCGCCCCTAGTACAGCAGACTCCCCTCCCCCCCTAATC
>PVIY010007991.1:0-22993 GCA_004026745.1 Myrmecophaga tridactyla
ACTGCAGATGTAATTGGCAACAGATGAGGTTCACATACCGTTGGCTTATGTCCACAGCAACAAGACTAGGTATGCTCACCTGGCCAAGTTGACAACTGAATCTAACTAACACAGCAGCCCAAACAGCACCTCCCAATTGTGACACCATCCCTGGAGGCTCTCCTCCTTCAAGATGAAGCCATAGGCTTGGATAGAGGAACCTTCCAATTTCTCAGGAAACCACAAGCTACATTATGTGGCACTAATTTCCTAGTAGAATGTGTTTATATAAATGACCACATAAACTCAGGTGCACTTTCAAAGCATTTTTATAACTAGTCATGAGCCAAGCAAAGTTTATGCTTATGCCCAAATGTCTTATTATAATGCCTAATTTTTTTTTTCAGGAAAAAGATCCTAAAATCTGGTTTGTTAAGGACTATTCAGGTGTTATTGCTAAGCTTTGCAAAAATGTGGAAAAAACAGATGAGCGTGCATTTAATTGGTGTCTACCAACCTGATGAAAGGGTAGATATTTTCATTTCTCCTCCAAAATCTGGAAAATAAATGTACTCCCTTTTGTTTGGCCTAAATATCAAACTGGGTTTTTAGCATAAATAGAAATTCTCTCAATTGAGAAATATCCCTCTTGTTTTCATTCTTATTTTTCTGTTCTGGAAGAAATGAAGATAGCAAAGATCTCTTATTTTGATTCCAAGGAAATTGAAAGAAAAATAGTGGCTTCTTGTGTGCATGTGTGACTCGGAGTCAGTACAACTGAGAGATTTGTCAAATCTACTGTCACCTGAGAGATAAGCAAGCCAGGAAAGTCCTGGTTAGGAACTAGCAGAGTGCCAAAAGCAAATTGTCAAAAAGGGTTTTTAATGCCATGCTGTGAATTCAGAGTAAGGTTTTTTAAAATCATGTTTTGCTTTTTATTTTTAAGGAATTAGTGAGGCAGATATTTACCTGTTCAGAACATGTTTACCAAACTACAACCCTTAGATCAGAAGACATTGAAGAAAACACTGAAACAGAAGTCCTAGATTAAGGCTGTATCTCATTTATTTCTGTGTGCCTGGCACATAGTAAGATCTCTGTTAATAATTTGTTGAATGAAGTAATGGGGATTTAACATGTCTCATAAATAGAAACATCAGTCTATAATGTGTACCAAGTTTTTTACAAAGATACAGGCTAACATTGTCTAGCATTCCCACAATTTACAACTATCTTTTTTGACCTATTAATTAAAACATAATTTGTGCATGATAACTGATCTTAAATGATGTTGAAAAAACTTGGAGGATTTTAGATTCCTGGGGTCTGATAAAATTTTGTAAAACTTCCCTAGAAAAAAAAAATAATAATTCAAATATGGCCTAAAGATTCTTCACAAATCCTGTGGGATTCTAGAGACAAGAAGTAAAAAATCCATGGTTTAGATAAGCTTTTAAGGGGAAAAGGGAATTTATATCAAGAATCATGAAATTCCAGATTTGATTCTGGAATTAACTAGCTGTGTGACTTGAAACAAATTAATTAAAATGTCTTATCCTCAGTTTTCTCCTCTGTAAAGTAAAAGGCCTTGATAGTATATATTGTTTTCTAAATTGGAGAACAGAGAACTGTATATTCAACAAAGACTTCAGTGAGTTGAGAAAATGTGGGCAAAGTTTGATGGAGTCCACTCATCTCTGCTCAGCATAGTGTAAGAGTAAAATTAAGATTAATTTTCACGCAAGATGGTGCAGGAAAGGACTGCAGGACAGCTCAAGCCAGGCTTGAAGGTAGGGAAGGGGAGAGGCTCTGACACAAGCCTAGAACTGGAGCCAAATTCTTAATGGCCATGGTCATTGAAATGTAAAGCATAATCAAAAGGGGGAAACTTCAGTGGGAAATTTGAATTAGTTCACCATCCAGACAGGCTGTAACCTCTGGAGTATCCAAGAGAATAGTTGGACAGAGAAATAGGGAAGTGACCTGAAAGTTAGGGTTAGGAAATAAATATCACTGCTTTCAATTGCTCAGTGTACCAGCCACCATTTTTCCACTTGACGCCCATTCTTGCAAGATGGTGAATAAATTCTTTTCTTCCCCATGATTGGGTGAATGTTTATTCTTTTTGAGATATGGCATCCTTTCTAACAATTTGGGGACTCATCTGGGATCTGAGGCTTCAGAGAGGAACCCTTGAGGAGGATGAAGGGAAGGCTCACCCAGCTGATTTAATGGTCTCAGACTCCCCCATTGGGGGCCCACCTCCAGCAGCCAGAAGAACCCAGGACTGGATGCTTGAATCTGCTGATTATGAAGGAGAAAAGGAGAAGGGATAATTTGCCTCACAGTGACCATGCAAATCTGTGCACAGACCAAGGTAAGAAAAAGGCTATTAAATATTGCCTTGGTGGTCGAGAAGAATTACTCAACTCCCCTGGCATTAAGTAAGCAAGTGTGAAGTTTCAATCCATGGTTCCCTTTTCCTGTCAGGGAAAGGGCTGGAGTTGGATGAAGCGAGAGAGTGCTGAGACAAAGGAACCCAGGCAAGACTCAGAATAGGTAGAGGCAGTCGGACAGCTGGGGAAAAAGGGAGGGAGTACTTATAAAGTCCCCCAGGAACATTTCCCTGGATAGTCCATAGGGCAAATGGTACTTTGGACCAAGAGTGAATGGATCAAGGGAAAAGGAAAATGTACAATTGGACAAAAATAAAGCATTATGCTGCCAGATGTATTCTGGCCAAAATACGGGGCAGATGAGGATTGGCTTTGTGCCAACCTTGTGCTTTATGTTAATGAAAAGAAGCCCTTCTCCAAAGAGGAATCTTATTATGCCATGTGTTGTCTGAAGAGAAGGGGCCCCCTCTTAATCCTGTAAAGATCAAAACCCCAGAGCCAGAGGCTAAATCTTTAGAAGCTAAATCCTGGGGTCCTTTATTGAACCTTCCCTGGCCCTATGATTCTCCCCAGGGGCAGGGTCTGTTGGATCCTGAAGGTCCAATGGAACTAATCCACATTCCCCCCCAGGGAGCTGGAGGGGTAATCATGGCCAACTGCTCCACCCATGACAACCCAACAACAACTGAGGAAAGAGTTGGAACAGTGTAAAAAAAATGTATGGAATTTTCCATTTCTGGGGGCTCCTAAGGGAAAAAAAAAAGAGGGAAAAGAACAGAGACCTGTTGAATCCCTATACCCTCTAAGAGAAATACCTATTGTGACAGAGGAAGTTGTTATCTACCTGGTCTGAACTTATGTCTATCTTAAATATCCTCTTTATGGGGAAAAAAGGGGGAATGGTGAGGAGAGCAGCTATGAAAGAATGGGAGAGGTAGCACCCAGACAAAGGGTAATAACAGCAGGGCAGAAATTCTCCAATGTAGATCCCAACTGGAATAATGATCAGGAAGACAGGGCACAAGTGAGAGAACTTTAAGCCTTCACTATACAGGAGATAAAATTGATGGTACCCAAATCTCAGAGCTTTTTTTTTTTGAGGAATGAGCTTAAACAAAACTTCCTGCAAACGTTGAGGGACCAGGTGAGGAAATATTCAGGGATGGACCCTGATAGTCTTAAGACCCAAGAATGTAAAGGTGTCTTAGAGCAACGTTAAGAAAAAGATCCAGAAAATAGGTGAATGGAAGGATAAACCACTAGGAGAGTTACTGAGAGAGTTGCAAGTGTATTTTAGTTGTGATGGTTTGTTGCATTCAACTTTACTGGTGATGACAGCCCTTGAAACCCAATCGGGCTCCTTTCTTTGCTTCCACATTTTATTTTGGATGCAGGATCACCTGTTCCTTCTTTGGCTGGGGCGTGGGCTTTTGTTTGTTGTTTGTCTGCTCCCAGGTGTTGCATGAGAGGGAAGTGGGGACAGGTGAGGGGGGATGCTTGCAACTGCTCAGTGTCAGGGCTGGGAAAGGACATGTTGGGGCTCTGGAGAAGCAGCACAAGGGAATCAGATAGTCACTGAGTGTCTACTAAGTGCCAGTTACTGGCAAGTTACTCTTGTTTATCCAAGAGTGAAACAGAAAAGAGGTGCTGAGAACAGGCCCTGCTTGCAGTGGCCGCAGGGCATGTGCTGGCCCTGGCAGCTCTGCAGCCATTAGCTGTGTGCTGGTCACTACTGCACGGAGGGACCCATGGTCTCTACCGAGCACATGAACATAGGCAAACCAGAACCACCTGGCAGACCAGGGGGAGGATAGAAGCACTAGGGCTGAGAGCATGGGTTTGGCACATGCCTGGGTCCCTCCTCTAAGCACCCAACCCCCTCTACCAAGCACAGCCCACCCCTGGACTCCCAAGACCATGCAACAGCTGGGCCCTCTGGGGGTCGGGACCAGTGCCAGGGATGGGCCAGCAGGGACAGGCTTGGCTGAGGGACCAGTACAAATGCTGGCTGAGTGTTCCCCAGGCCACCCACCAAGTGCAAAAACTAAGTCCCTTAGCTGGATGGCTTCCCCTGCCATGCCATTGATTAGTCAGTTGTGAGAAGGAAAGAAGAAAGCAGAAACAATAAGCTAAAGTCATGTTGTGCACAGTCAACAACATGGTCAAGAAAGGATTAGAGATAAAGCAGGGAGGACACAGGCAGAGGGCAAGATAGATAAACAGTCTGGGCCAAAGGGGATAAAGGAGTAAGGAGGGCACAGTACTCAGCAGGGTGTTATCGCTGTGGGAAACCTGGCCATTTCAAAAGGGAGTGCTTGAGTTTAAAGAAAGAAGGTTGGGTGATACCCCTGATGAATTTTGAGGATTAGGGAAGTCAGAGACTCCTCATCTGAAGAGCCCACCAGGAGCCTTTGGTAAATTTAAAGGTGGGCCCATATCAGGGAGAAATTACATTTTTGGTGGACACTGGCGCAGTTTGATCTTCTGTGACCCATATCCCAAAGGGGATCTAATTCTCCGGTAGCTCCCCCACAGTTTCGGGGGTAAAAGGGGAAAGATTAAAAGTCCCCATTTTCAAACCTACTAATGTCTGCTGGGAAAATAACCAAATTATAAGCCCCCTGATGTACATTCCAGAAGCTAGGAGTAACTTTCTGGGAAGGGACCTGATAATACCCATGGGACTGGCTGATGGGCATGACCCGAAACTACTACATAGAAAGCCAGCGAGCGTATAGTGGCATCTGTATAAAAAGAGCCACTGCCAGTAGGAACTGTGAAGGACAGGGAAAGGACACATTGGAGGAAAAATGGCTTCAGGGGCAGAACTATGGGGGCTGGGGTCTGAAGTCAGGAGGCCTTGGGCTGGGAGAACAGACCCAGCCAAAAACTTGGAGAGGGTGAATTTGCCCCAAAGGCAGAGGATGGGCCTTCCACCTAGCAGTGGAGGAGTAGTGCCACCCCAGGCCTTGGAAAGGGTTGAGTGCATTCCTTGAAAATAGGGGGTGCCTGGCTGCCACCAAGTGGAAGGGTTGGGTGTGTACCCTGGATATAGTAGAAGGCCTGGGTGTGGCCCGATGTTTGTAGATGGTGGAGCTGAGATGGGTGGGTCTCCCCATTGTTCTCTAGCATTGCATTCAGAGAGAGGTGGGCCATAGTGTGGGCCCTTGGAAAGGGTGGGACTGCTACTTTCTAAAGCTCTGAAGATAAATGACTCTTAGACTTTGAAATCTAATGGAGTTTGCCCTGCAGTTTCTCAAAACTGCTTGGGTCTGGTATCCCCTGTGCTCCTTCCAATTTCTCCTTATGGAAATGGGAATATGTACCCTATGACTGTCTCTGCTTTGAATGTTGGCAGCAAATAATTTATTCTGAGTTTTACAGGTCCAGAGCCAGAGGAGAATTTTGCCTTAGGACAGACAATGCCAATAGCTGACTTTGCAAAAGACCCCTTCCTTAAGAATTGTGTACTGGCTTTGTCCTTTACTCTGTCATCTCTCAGGCACCTTGGTTTGCTGGCCCAGACCCCACTTCTTGAATTTGCTGCCCATCAGCACCAGCCCAGCAGTTGCGTCCTCATCAAATCATGGAAAGAGTCCAAACTCCAACTGGTCTGGGAAGGAAGTTGACAACTGAAATAGCCATCTGGATGACAGAGAAATGCTGCGGAGACTTAACAGGTCAATGGCAATTGAGTAGGGAAAACAGGTACTTGTGTCCAGATCCAGTAGGGAGGTGTTAAAATGAAGCATCCCTTTTCCCCTCCTGGGATGATATATGATGGACTACCCAGTTTCAAGGGTGGACCGTGAACATGGGATTAATTTTACAGCCATTAAAGGATCTTCCATCAGACTGTCAAGATCTCCAGTGTGTACTGATTATGATAAAAAAGAGAAAATCAGTATCACCACTCAAAGTAGGACATTCAGTTTGGGCTCAAACCGGTGTACCTTCCCTGACTAAGCATGTGGAATGTAGGTAGAAATTACTGGAGGGGAATCTCTGGGAAGGTTTGGGATGCAGTTCCTCTCCCTGACACCAACAATGCCCTCTCCAATTGGCTCTTTGATAGTGCCTAAGGACACTCAACCAGTGGTTTGTTCCCCAATACAGAATGTTCCCAAGGTTGTCAGGGTGGACCGAACAGAAAACTTGGAGCAAACCATAGAGATAGAGATAATACAGAGATACAAATGCTTGGGTGGAATGGATCAAATATAGAGTCTAGACAAAAGCAACTGTTACGCTTGTGCAACAGGCCAACCCACTGTTCTTGTTGTGCCCTTTCCAATGGGTATGGAGAAACACAAAAAGGAGTTCAAATACATGGTTCTCCTTTTTCAGAATACTATTCCTGGTGAAAACTAGTATGTTGTCTTCTTTTTTCTCTCCAGTCAGGGGAGGAAAAGTCAAGGCCATACTGACTTCTCATCTCGGTTCAGGAAACCACTCTGCCTGTCTCTCTAGATGGGAAGAAGGACTCCGGGACCTTGAGACCATGGCCTTGTGTACCCAAGTGTATGACTGAAGATAGATAGTACTGGCAATTTCTCCAGTTTAACCATACTCCAAACAGCCCTTTGGTGGTATTGTGGAAAGGACATCCTCTGACCAGTTTTACCTAAGAAGTAGAAGGAAACCTGTGCTTTGGTCCAACTGTCCATCCATTCACCCTGGCATTTGAAAAGGAAGAGAAAGTTCTAACCCAAGGAGAATGGAAGAAAAAAAAAAAACTTACTTGGTTCCTTTAATAATCAAGTTTATTTAGATAGTATAGAGATGCCAAGGGAATTCCAGATGAGTTTAAGTCTAGAAATCAAATAGCTGCAGGATTTGAGTTATCTTTATTTTGGTGACCCCATCAATAAAAATGTCAATTGGCAATTACCCCAAGTATGCAGTTAAGGGAATAGTAGAAAAGTTGGATGCTACTAGCTGAATGACATGGGAGAACAGGATGGCCCTAGACATGATGCTAGCTGAAATGGGAGATGTTTGTGTTGTGGTCAGGGGTAGTTGCTGTACATTTATCCCCAATAATACAGCCCCAGATGAAACTATCATCAAAGCTTTTACAAAGCCTAATGGCCTTATCTGAAGAATTGGTGGAAGATGCAATGATAACCCCTTCACAGGATGATTAGAAAACTGGTTTAGGAAATGCAAAAAGGCTCTCATAAAGTTTGAAGAAAGACTAAAATGTAAAAACTAAAATAATTCAAAAAGAAAGAAGGGGGATTTGTAAGAATAAAATTAAGTTTCACTTTCACCCAAGATGTGCAGGAAAGGGCTGTAGGACAGCTCAAACCAGTCTTGTAGTTAGGAAAGGGGAAAGACTCTGATGTAAGCCTAGAACTGGTGCCAAATCCTTAACAGCCAGGGACATTGAAATGTAAAGCATAATCAAAAGGGGGAATAGGCTGTAACCTCTGCAGTATCCAATCCATGGAGAAACAGGGAAAGGACCTGCAGGTTAGGTTTAGGAGAAAAATACCACTGCTTTCAGTTGCTCAGTATACCAGCCACCATTTTTTCTCTTCAGTGCCCATTCTTGCAAGATCGTGAGTAAGCTCTTTTCTTCTTCCCACTCAGATGAGTGTTTATTCTTTTTCAGGTATGGCATCCTTTCTAACAATAGTATCAGCTGTGACAGCTCAATTGGGCTAAATGATTCACTTCCATGGTGACTCAGTCTCATAACCAGCAACCTGATGCTCACTGCTGGCATCTTTCCAATTGGACCATTCCATCAGGCTGGCAGCTTGGACTTCCTCACTGTTTGGGGGCCAGTTTTCAAGCGAAATTTATCTATGTAATATCATTTTTAATGTTTGTCTAAATATAAAAAATACATTTTGCACTCTGTGCTGTTTTGCAGGGACTTTTAAATTCTGCTTTTAAAAAGCTGCCTCCTTATTTTACCTTCATGTAAAGCTAGTTGGTTAATATGCAGTGTTTAGAACTGGCTCTGGTAATTTAATGTAATGCCCATCAACTTAATCTCATCTTGTGCCAAGTAAACTGGTTAACTGACCCTTCGTTCTCACTTTGTCCCACGCTGTGTTTTCTCTTAAAATTTATTTTGTGCTGAGGATTTTGCCCCTCAGGTTATCTCTCACCTACATACAAGTTTATTCTCCAACTGGAGTATATTGTATTGTAATACCCCTTTCATTACTTATTTTCCAGGGGACATGCAGCCAAGATAGAAAGCCTGTGATGTGAACTCTTTTACAATAGGAAATTGAATTTAACTTGGACTAAATTATCCTGCCCAATTTCATTAATGGAAAAAAATCAGCTGTAATAGAGGCATATAATTTTAAATTATTTAAAGCAAATAGTAACATTTCTAGACATGGTAGATTTCCTGGCATATCTCAAAATGACCAAAAATGATCTTTTGGGCTTTGTTGAAACAAGGTAAAGTGTGAGTGCTCCTATCTTTTAACAACTTACAGTAGTTATAATAGTAAGTTTAAAAGAATTATATTGAAAAAAATAAATTCCTTAATTATTAACAATGTGTATACCTTTTCTGTAGAATGTATGTAAAGGTTGGCAGAATCAAGGAAAATCCAGGCAAAGTTTATAAAAATGGTAGAAAACACTAAGTTCCTGGATCCTTTAAGATGGACATGGTATATCTCAACACAAACACCTTCCTATCAAGTAATTGAGCTCACTAAAAGGTCTACCCTCAACAGCTTTCACATTTTTGTTTATATCTCCTGAAAATAATGAACATAATCATTTCAAGGGATCTGAAAATTAAAGTTAGACTTGAATATTTCCTTGATTTTATGCTAACACTACATTTCTGTAACCAAAAAATGAAACTAATGGTATTTTAAATTCCCACTGCCTGTAATAACATCTAGGTTGAAATTTATTGATTTATTTATTTATTTAGTTAGTTATTATTTTTTTGTATGGGCAGGCACCAGGAATTAAACCTGGGTCTCTGGCATGGCAGGAGAGAGCCACGGTGGCTACCCAGAAATTTGTTTTTTATAAGTCATTCATTAAGACCTTCTTATAAAACTTAAAACTCCCAAGATTAACTGATGTTTTAACAAAATGGCAAACATACCGACTGCTAGCACTCTTCTCTGAATTGTACTTTGGAAATGTCACCAAAACGGAAGAGAAATTTGTGGGTTAGAAAAATTTACAAGAAAACTATCAGAAAATCCAGGGCAACAGAAAGTTGTTGGGTTTTACTGTCTGGTAGGAGAGTCAGAGTCCCGGGTGCCATATTGTAACATAGTCTTGGCCTTTTTAAACTTTTTTATGTTTCTTCCCACACTACCTTGAGTAAAATATCTCTTTGCCTTGCCTTCTCCAGAAGGCAAGATCTACTTCAGGTATAGAATTGATAACAATCGATTATCAGTAGGGTAATAAATGCCCCCTTTCCATACCTTATAATGGAAGAGTTCATCTCTTTAAATAGAGGAAATCCAGTGATTAAATAACAATGGAGCAGGATGTCATGTGGAGCTGGGATGCAGAGCATAAACAGGGTGTAGTCACATCCTAATGTCATGTTGAAGAGTTTGGGCTGAGAGGCAGTTCCCCAAACTTCACATCCTCCCTCAGCTCACCTTTAGCCCCTCACCCCAGGTAAAATTTAGCATTTAAGCTGCTTGATAAAAAGAAAATATGGGTTCACAGAGAAAAATAATGAGAAATCTGAGCATTGCCAGTTCATACTAAGTGAAATTCATTGAACTGAACATTTTCTAGACGAAGAAGAATTCTTGGAATAGACAAAAATAAGAATTTATAGTATGTACATTAAATATCCCCCAAGAGCTAAGGGATGGTATTGGAAATATAAAGTAGAACCCAGAAGTCATAAAATATGTTCTGCTGGAGATATTGTGTATGAAAAATATAATGGTTGAAATAAAGAACTCAATAGATGATTTAAATAACCCCATATATAAAGCCACAAAACAAAGAATATTAACTGGAGGACAAGATAGAGCAATTCAGCCAGAGATATGATTTAGGTTGTCTATGTATTAATACACTGAATAATAGCATATTATACTGGGCTGTAGAGTCATGCTTTAATGTTCAAATTCTGACTCTCCTTACCAGGTATAAGAGCTTAGGAATGCTATTTAAGCTCTTTGTGCAATAACTTTAAAATCATAAAATGTAGTAAATCAGATACTCCATTTTTGTGAGAGAATTTTTCTGAATATTAAATCAGCTAATGCATATAAAACACTTAGAAGAGTGTCTGGAACTTCAAAAAAACAAAATATTAGCTGTTATCAAGTAGACAATTTTAGATTTAAATGCCTTTACCAAAAAACAAAGAAAGAAAGGAAGAAAAGACTGAAATGGCATGAGCTAAGTACTTGAATTAAGAATCTAAAGGAAACACATGTACCCCAAAGAAACAAAAGAAAAAGAAACAATAGTGGAAAAAACGATCAGTGAAATGGAGACTACCATTACTGCCAACAATAAAAATAGAGAAGAGAAACAAAATCAAAATTTATTAAACTACTTTCTGAGTGAAATAGCACCGAAATAGGCAGGAGGCTGAAGGATATCTGTTCCATGCTTAACTGGAGATATCCAAAGCCATTGGGCTACCATGGAAGTTTCAAGGTTGAAAAAAAATACCAAGCTCAGCACAGGATCACATCTTTGCACTAGTTTCCTCAACAAAGAAAAAGATTAACAAAGCCAGATTCCATGAATATTAATTACTCCTACGATTTTCAAACTTGAGAAACAGTTTCTTTAAAAAGAATATGGCAATAAAAATAATTATAAGAATGAATTGGTTAATCTTTCTAATTCATCCATGTATATGACATAAAACTTTCAGATCTAGTTCAACTTTTTTAGACTCATTTATATAGATTCAGTTATTTATATTCAGATCCAGTTCAAGCTTAAAATCAACAATACTGATTTTAGAATCATAGGATTTGAGAACTGTCAAGAAGTATTTAACAGGTCAGTACTACATTGTGTAAATGCAGGAACTGAGGCCGAGAGAACTAGTTAACAAGAGTCAGGTTTCTGGACTCAAGACTCGTTGATCCTGCCCTATTGTTTAGCATATTCTATAAGTGATAACTCCATAATTCAAACTGACTCTCTCACAATTGTCATTTTGGATATCATAAGTTCATATTCTTGGGCGGGCCACGGTGGCTCAGCAAGTAAGAATGCTTGCCTGCCATGCCCGAGGACCTGGGTTTGATTCCCGGTGCCTGCCCATGTTAAAAAAATAATAATAATTAAAAAAATAAATTCATATTCTTATTGCTCATTAGTAGAAGTATATTAAAGTAACATAAATTGAATCTGGGAGAGTGTTTTAAGTTCTCTTATTTTTCTTAGTGAAAGGCAAGTGCTGCCTGAAGAAAGTGTGAAAATGTGGCAAACTCATAAGTTGCAAACATTTTTTTCCCACAAATAGTCAGACAGCATTGGTCATCTGTTTATTTTATAAACTCTGACAATTTTCAAAGGGTCAGAGTTCAAATGGCATGTGGTTAGTCTAGACAAACATCATATATTTTTACGAAAAAAATAATCAGACATAACCTTCAGCTGTATCCACTGCTCCATTCATTCAGGATATTTTTCATATACATCGTGAACTGTCTATGAAATGCCACATATTGTAACGTGGAAAGTGACAAGAGCTATGGATGACTAGGAAACATCATAAGTCAGTTTGATTCTGGCTCTACATCTTTAAAGATACGAATCAAAACAAATGACATAAACAAAATCCAAACACTATTTAGCCCAGATTCTGAATTCCACAGAGAAAAAAATAAACGTGATCACAACAGTTAATGATATTGTGAGTATATATTTCTAAGATTTGAAAAGAAAATCAAAAAGGGAAAAAGTATCTTCTTTTTTAAACTTACACCAGATATTTTCCCTAAGCCACTGCCTGCTAGTTAGTAGGATGCTAATGGGAGAGGTTTGATGAAATTCTCTGAACATGCTAAAGTGGTAGGTAATAGAAAATGTTTCAGGTGGTGTGGTAGATTGAGTTATAAACCCTAAATAGACAAGTTCTTAATCTTAACACGTGACCTTGTGGGTGTGAATCCATTGTAAATAGGACCACTAAAAGATGTTAGTTTTAGTTAAGGTATGGCCCAACTGATTGAAAGTGTATCTTAATCTGCAATTCAGGAGGCTTTATAAGAGAATCAGGAATTCACAGAAGTGACAAAGGAGAGGATATTGCCGTGTGTGTGTGAGAGACAGAAATATAAACCAAGGAACCCCGAAGACTGCTGGCAGCCAGCACCAGAATGTTACAGATTTGGGGGAGAAAAAAACACCAAAATCTTACCCATAGCTTGAGTTTAGATTTCTAGTCTCAAAACTGTGAGTCAGTAAGTTCCCATTATCATAGTAACCAAGCAAACTAAGACAGGTGGCATGAAAAGAATCTAGCTTGAACAAATTTCAATCATTCCTTCAACCATGTGTGCTAACATTGTGAGGCTGAATAGACATCTGACAGCACAGACAACCACTTCTGATGCAGTGTTTTCTAGCCCAGAAGTTGTAGATGCTTACCTGTCTTTTTATTAGTTGCTGCCTCCCAAATAAGTAATACTGTCCTCAAATGCTGATGTCAAAATCAGAGATATTTCTTTCAGTTTAACTGACATTTATCAAGGAAATACCTCTTTTTACCTCCTCATTTTCTTCTTTTGCTGCTAGGACCAACTTCTATCAGCAATGCCATCCTGCATTTCAGCCTTCACTTTATGCCAGGAACTCCGCCATGCTATATGGCTAAGAAAGATGAAAAGGTTGCAGTCCTCGTAGTAAGCTTCCATCTATTTGACTTTAAATTATTATTCTTCATGTCACAAATACTGCATGTGAGGCATCCTTAGACCAAAAATAACAACCAAATGGCCTGTATCTGAGATTCAAATTTCATAGGCTCTGTGTATTTCATTTGTTGAAAATGGTGATGCTAACTGTGAGGCCTCATGGGAGTGAGGAGCTAGGAGTCCAGTTTCTTTGACAAATACACTCAGTGTGAGGAGTGCTCCAGCTCTAGAAAAGGAAGCACAGTTCAATGTTTTCTTTACATCAAATCTGTCTTAAGAAAAATGGGTGTGAAAATCTTCCCTCTCTTCTGAGAGGAAATAGCAATGAGACGTAGCTAGCACAGTCACATTTTCAATAAGTCATTAGTAAACTGGAGACTTACAACCAAAATTTACAACAAAAACGAAGACTTACAACCAAGGAAAATAAGCTAGAATAGAGCCTTCTCAGTAGAGTTTCTTCAGCTTTCTCACAGTTATGCTTAAATTATTACCACTCCTATCCATGAGAATAAAATGAAGGCGATCTCATAAAAACAGACACTGGTGAGTGAGAATGTAAACATTCACAGAAAAATATAAAAATAATAAAATGGGAGGACACATGTACTTTATTCAATGTCAGAAACATCCTTAACTTCTCTGTAGGACAGTTTCACTCTTCTTAAGCCACAACACAAAAGCATGAAAACTCATTGAGAATAAATGTCTTCTTAGGGCCTGTTCAATCTTTAGAGTGCTAAGCTTGAGACAATGAGAGTAAAGTAGTAAATTTTTAGAAGTGAAATTCCATGGAAGTTCTTATGATAGAAAATCTTTTAAAATTAAGGTTCTATTCATGAAAGGCAGGAAGGGAAACCTCTTAAGGTTTTATTAACAAAATGAATTATAGGTTCGAGTCTTTAATGGGATTTTCAAAAGACATTGATTGTTAAAGCTATGTTCTGATTCCATTGGGAATTTCCACGGTTAAGATATAAGGCCAATTTTTCAGAAACTTGAAGTCTCCAGATTGTTTCTATGCCAGATAAGCCCAGAAACCCAGAGACAGCAATCCCTCCAAGAACATCAATTAGTTGCATTCCCCATAATATCAACAACTCTCTTCAACATGAAGAAGTTAGAATGAAAAAATAAATAAATAAATAAATAAAAAGTTAGAATGGCCATTGCCCAAATATCCCTGAAGTTGGGAGAAGGATCAATTGAGAGGGAGGCATTGTAACAGAGAAAGCTAGAACTTGAATAAATGATTGTGACTATTGAATCAATATATTGATATTTGTTGTTAGTCTCTAGTGTATTAGAACAGCTGGAATGAAATACGTGAAATTGTTGGACTGAAACCCATACTGTACTTCGAAATTTACTCTACAACTACTTGCTAAACTGTACTTTAAAATTCTTCACTTTTCTGCATGTTATATTTTATAATAAAAAAATGTTCAAAAAAAGATAAAATGCCAAGCAGAATAATTGAGTATTAAAAACAATGTCTTTAAAGGAGGCCAGACAATTGTGAATTCTGCTGTCATAAAATTCACATATAGTTATATGTTAAATTTATGAACCCCAAGATTCTCATTTTTGACATAGAGATGAACATATACCACACCTAGTGATATTATGAGAAGTAAGATGCAAAATGTTTAAAACTCATCAGATATTCATCTCCAAATGAACAGTAATGATTTAACTGTACTACATCATCAATATTATAGAAAGGACAGCCAGTACAAAGATTTTCTTTGGGATAATTTTAATTTTCTTTTTTTTTCAGTTTCTACTATGATTAATTTCTCAGGTTGGTAATGACAATGACATTTGTTCATTGTCATAATGAATGGCAGGAAAGATAAAATGTATCATTTCCAAGAGCATCTGTCCCTATTTTCTTCAGGTTTAGAATTTTGCAAGAATAAACTTACAAAAATAATTATAACAATAACAATAAATTATTTTTTGCAAAATACAAAAAAATATGATCACTTTCTCAATTTTTTTCCTAGCTTAAGCAATTGATAGGTCAATAATAATAATGACTATAAATGCTTATACAAAGTTGATTTTAAAACTGCAAAGATATTTTGACGGGTGAGCCAATTATCATTTTTCTGCACCATACAGCTGTAAAAATCAGAACTGACAAATAGGAAGATCTCAATAAATGTTAGTAGCTATTTTCCTCTTCATCCTTCAACTCCTTGTTAACATTATCATGATAATCAATATTCTTGTTTTCTACTCATAGCCTCACACAAGCTGCTCCCACTACTATTTACAAAAGCATTGCCTCAACTCTTCTTTCAAGAGCTTATATCTCGTCCTTCACAGCTCAGTCAAATGCTGCTCTCTCAAGCTCACAGCATCTTGTCCTGGCTGAACAATTGTAATTAAATTGTAGTTCATTAGTTCCTTGGCTCACTCACAAAATTGTAAGGTCATAAGGGCAGTGACTTTTTTCCCCTGCCTTATTCAACATTGTATATTCAGGGGAGTACCTGGAAAGTAGTAGTAAGGATGAATGCAAAATAAATCTGTGTGTAAAATAAGAGAATTGACTATTCTAAGTGTAAATAAACTGAATTGTTTATTCATTCTGAAAAATGTGCTTAGTAAATATGCTACTTACACTTGGATTATGATTTGACCAAAATGTGATTGACATCACATAATATGGAGACAATGAAACTGTCCCAAAAGCAGTATATTTAAAAGAAAAAAAGGGAATTGGGAATGACTAGAGTTGAAGGAACTGAGACGAGACCTGTCAGATACACCAAAAATTATGGTACTCTGGGGGTTAATGGCTTTTATTTGACAGTTGTGCTTTGTTTCACTTTAATTGGATATACAATTTTCTTTCCGTTTTGCAGTTGACAACTCTTCAAGGGCAAATACTGATTCCTGTGGGGGGGAAGAAAAACAGTAAGATTGCTAGATCATCTCAGAACAATTTAGCACTCAGCAAGAAAAGAACTAAGAACCCGAGTTTGAAACATCCCATGTAGCCAATGTCGCTACAACACTTCCAGATAAAAAAGAAGCAGAATAGCCCTAACATCTCAGATAATCAAGGTGAACTGAATTATTTTCTTTGAAGCACTGCCTAATATTTGACATAAACTTCAGTTTGCAGCAACAAGCTTCAAGACATCAATTAGAAGAGGTTTTCTTTTAGAAAAGTAATCCAGAAAGGAGTCCGCTTAATGTTTTTCTCATAAGCTCATTCTGTTTAATTGATTTGAGTGCATGTCTGCTTAAAAACAGAGCTGCCCAGCATGCAAGGTAGAGCAGTTTGTTTTATTTGCTGTGATCCAAAGAGAATTACACACACACACACACACACACACACAGAGCAACCTCATCAACTTCATTAGGGAATTGGACGAATTAGAGTACACTTTGAGAAGATTCTTCTTAAATATATACAGTTCTGCTCAGTTTCTTAAATCTCTTCTATTGCCAGGAAATACATTTAATTCCAGTGTTCATAAGTATTTTTTCTGTATTCAAGCCTAACATGCAAATCAAATTATCTTGCAAAAGCAAGGAATTGCCACATTTTTATGCTTAAGACTTGAAGCAATTGCCAACTGGTGAGACAGATTGCCCTTTGGGTATAAAGTCGAATACTTTCTTAGGGGATTACAGCCACTTACTTTCTACTAATGATGTCCAAATATCCTAGCAATACCTCCACTTTCCAGCAAACATCCAATTTGAAAAATTTATTTTCTCCATCTATTCTTATTTCAAACTTCTCCAACACCATACCAGCCTATGATCTACTACTTTTAGAAAAACAGCCAATAAATGAATGAAGCCAACAAAAAGGGCTCTAAATTTAGAAAGGATAGAAAAACTAATTGTAGTAACTTTCAAAAAGCTAGGGAATTTAAATTTGTCCAAATGGGAAAGGAAGAAGAGAGGTAGGATGAAGGGTGGCCACATGCAAAAGCTATGGGACCTGAAACAGGTGATATTTTTAAGGTATAGCAAATAATTTAGCACAGCTGGTATATGGAGGTATGGATACAGAGGATAAAAACAATGACTGAAAATGTACTTTCAGCCTTGAAATGGCACACAGTTTTATAGGTAATGAGGGCTTATTGAATTGTTTTAATCATGTGCATGTCTTGATCCAATTTTCCATTAAAAAAGATAGTTATATCTGCTTTTATGGATGAGGGTAGTGAAAACCCAGGTGAAGAAAATTTACTGTAGTTGTCTAGAATGAACAAGAGAGAGACATAAATTAGTCCAGAGGTAGTGAGAATGAAAGGGAGATGGGTTGAGAGTCATTTCACAAATTGATTTGACATGATGATGCATGGAGCTATTTGATGGTTAAAAATTGAAAAAAGGAAGAGAATGAAAATGATTCTGAAAGTTCCAGCTTGGGTGAGTAGACGAATGGTGATTAACTAAGATGGGAAAGACAGAGTAGGAACAGGTTGGGAGGAGAATGTAATGAACTGGGCCTTAAACACAAGTTCTGTGTTTGAGAGGTTGCCAGAGAAAGCTTCAAGGAGGTACTGGTTACACACTAGTATATCATGATGAGTGAACACTGTGTAAGTGTTATTTGTAATACCAGGAGATTTATGACACTGTCTTTATGTTTTGTTGAAACAACTGAAACACTGGATTAAGGATGTACTTTATACTATTTACCCTTAATAAATATGATTTTTTAAATTGACTGTCAATTAGTTGCATGGTGATTTTATTTTCCTATGAGAATAAGAAGGATATTTTTAACTAAAATTTACAAAAATTCTCTGAAAATACCGCCTTATACAAACTCATATTCCAGTAAAAACTTACTTTTCCTTTTTGGCCAGAAAACAATAATTGAGTAAATATTTATTAATTGATCTAGCTGGCTCTTAATTGATTGAAATAAATGCTCAACAGAAGAAGACAGGAGACTGAGAGTCTGTGCTGGGTGATGGCTCTGGAAACCAGACAAGGGAGAGTGTTAGAACCATCTATGTACTAAGAGAATGCTGCCCATATCATGTCCCAGGAATACCAGGTAGTCATAGGAAAGATACAATTGACCTGAGAAATTCAAATCAGATGGTCTTCCCTCTCTTGGCCTTGTGATGTGGCTGGGCCAGGGAACTTAGTTTCCTCATACAAAGTCTCTTGGCTCTCAGCTTTAGATAAAGTATCACAGAATATAAATTATATGAGATATATTATTTCTTCATTAAGGCAGATACTTGGCATTTTAAAATTATAGTTTGAGGCACTGCATATATTTGTAAATTGTACTGTATTTCTTTCAAATTCTTGATATTCTTTCATTAACTTAATTGATCTTTAAAATATTTAAATAATAACTTAATTACCTTAAGCTAATTCTCAAATTAAAGCTCAGTAGAGTATAGCTTATCTACAAGGACAGCAAGGGTCATTTTTGTTATTCTAAGGAATTCTGCCTCAGTGAAATTTTTAATAAAAAAACTGGACAGGCTCTATCTGTGTGAGATTTCTGCTTTCTTCCCCTTTTACTGAGCCACTTGTTTCTGATCCTGAGATGCTAAAAGATGCTAACACTGGCCCCTTAAGGACAATTCTGCTTTCTACAGATGATACTATTGATATGCAGGTGGCCATTTGTTGCCAGTTCTATGATGTCCTTCTTGATGGCTCATTCACAGAGCTATAGACCAGAAATGATTGCCAAATGCTTGGACATACATATGTCTGTTTTTAAAAATTGGCCACAATATTTAGTTTCTGCTCTTGCTTTCCTACTTAGCATAAGCAACCAGCACTCTTTTCCTTAGCTCTTCAGAAGACTATATCATTCTTTCCAAGATAAAGTCTAGGCACAACAGCCCATTCATTTGTCACATCCAAGTCATATTAAAATTTTGTGAGAAAATCAGGTGGGCAATGGTGGCACAGTGGCAGAGTTCTCGCCTGCCAGGCTGGAGACCCGGGTTCAATTCCCAGTGCCTGTCGATGCAAAAAAAAAAAAAAAATTAAGTGGAAAAATCTGTTTGACAAAGAGATTTGTAATTGGGTCAGAATACCACTTACCCAAGCCTGTATTGATGCTGGCTACTGTCTCAAAATTATTTCAATTCTTGTCTAAATTTGGTTGCTGGTTAAGAATATGCATTAATTCTTTGAAAGATGAGATGCAGCAATGTATGGGAAGGAATTCAGTATGTCTGATGACTGAAAGAAAAACATTTTTTAGGCCTGTAAAGCATAGAAGAGATGGAGAAAGAAACAAGTAGAATCTTTTTCTGTTGTGAAATCCCAATTATCATACAAAAGCTAAGCAATCTTCATATTTAGAGCACAATTTTTGTTCTAAGCACAGCAAAATTCTACCTTCATCAAATCATTCCTTCCTTCTACAACATTTATGAGAGAAAAAAAGCATTTGGAAACATCATCATTATTATTTACTGTAAGTACTTTTGAAAATGTTGGAGCTGTGTTGAAGCAAATAGTTTTCAAGTGTCATTAAGCTTTTAAAAAAATTTATTATGGTCATTAACATATACCTTGGACCTGCACACATTAGCGAATAGCATTCCTGTATCTTTCTTTAGCGTCCTTCTGTAGCATTGCCTACCGTGCTAAAGTAATAAACATTTGACTATGGCAAATACAATTAGACCATGTCTGACAACAGCAATTTGGCAACCTATAAATAAGCATGGATCTCGTTGCCTCCATATTCAGACAGCATCCCCTGATAGCAAAATATTTCATGGAAGTCTTTCATCTCTATTCTATTTCACAGAGGTGTAATTTCTAACTGTTGACAGTTACCTTTATGTCATTTGTTCTCCTTATCATTTGTCTTTTATTTATGGATAGCTTCCATTTATTTATGAGAAACAATGCAGCAAATTAAGTATAAGCTATACAGGAATATCCGTAATGGCCACAAATGTATTAACTCTGCTGAAGTATTGTGTGGGTACAGTAAGGCCAAATATGTATATTATACAAAACAATTGCATTTTTTCTTCTTGATGCTGTAATAAATTACCACAAATGCAGTGACAACAATTCATGTATTATCTTAAAGTCAGATTCCAAACTGGTTCTCAGAGGGCTAAAATCAAAGTGTTGGCAGGGCTGTGTATCTCTATGGATGCTCTAAAGGTCCACTTGTTGCCTTTTCCAACTTTGAGAAGATTGTGGTCTTGGCTCAGGACAAATTCCAATCTTCAAAGCCAACAGTGGCCAATTGAGTCCTTTCATATTGCATCATTCTAACACTGATTCCTTGGCCACCCTCTTCCTTCTTTGAAGGAATTTGTGATTGCTTTGGGTCCACCGGAATAATCCAAGCTAATCTCCCTAACATAAATTCAACTGATTAGCAACCTCATTTCCATCTGCAACCTTAATCCCCCCTTGCCATATAACACATTTTTTCTGCAAATTCTAGGAATTAGGGCCTGGACATCTCTATGCCTACCACAACACTCTAAGGTTTTGTTTTGGTTTTTTTAATCGCAGCTGCAGTAGAATGTTGTTAGGTTCCCACTCTAGGCATGCCTTATCTCAAATAATGTTCACCCATGTCCACTGGTAACAGCTGGATGGATCACAGGTAAGTGGTCCTAACTTACCTTAAGAAGGAGTCCATTTACAGAAAAACTAACTAACTTAAGAAGGAGTCCATTTACAGGAAAACCAATAGTTTATGACAGTGAAAATTAATACCAAAGATACATTTGTCAAGTGAATTTTCTGTTTTTGTAATTTAAATTTAAAGATGCAGAGGGAAGATACTAGCTATCTGTGGAATCTGTAGCTATAAGATTATGCAGATGTACAGGCAGGATGAGGGCAGCATTTAAAAATTATGCTTAAAATAATTAAGCTAAGGGAAGCTGGGAGAGAAAGAGGAGAGAAAAGAGATTAGGAAATGGACAGAGGTACCAAAAAGGCCTACGTGACTTTAGGAGACAGAAAGTAGGACTGATCTGGTTCTGTTTCTGAGTTTGAGGTCCCTTAACTGCTGAATACTTTTTTTCGTATGGCTTTGGGTCCCAGATGATCTCTGTACATCTTTGCCCAAAATCTTCATTTATTTAAACTAATTTTACTGGGTTTCTGCTTTTTGCTATGAAAGGATGTGTGAAACACAATATCATTCAATCTGAAGATCCCTAAATATTAAATACTTTGTCTGCAATAATTCATGCCACTGTAAGCCTCTTGTCACCTGGCAATCGCAGTCAGAGAATGATGGGTATGGGACCTCAGATGAGGCCACTACGAATAGGGATTTGATATTATCCTGGTTTAGGTTCACCAAGAAGTGGACCATGAAGCAGGGATTTGAATAGACATGGAGTATTAGGAGGAACAGGAAACACTGATAATGGAATTGAGAAAGTGAGAAAAGAAAGTGAAGGCAGTTGATGAATGGTGCATTACCAAGGCAGCCATCACTGTGGGTGGCAGGACCTTTATCCCTTGTGAAGGAACTCTAGGAAACAATGCAAAACACATTCCTAATTGGGAAGGGAGCCAGGATAATTATCCACTAAGTTCCTTCAGTCATTGGTGGAAGGCTGTTCTCAGTGATTAAGAGAAAAATACTCTATCCCTGTTTATAAAATCTGCATAATCTGATCCTGATGTACGTAGTTCTTCAGCTTCTTTCAGTATTACATTCCTTCTTTTCCTACTAGGGCCAAAGCAACCTTCTTTAGTCCCCTGAGTTAAGCCTGCCCTTTTCCTCCATCGTTTTCATGCTGTCCCCTTTTCTGGGAATCATCTTCACTCTATTCTTCCTTAGTTAATGCCCAAGATCTTCCTTGAGCTCTCAACTTGGTCATTGCTACTTGGAAAGCTTTATCTTAACTCTACAATGACATCAGTTCACTCTATCATGTACTTGTGGTCTTATAGCATGCAAATAACAGCACCATATGTTTCTCATTTATAGCACTGATCATTGTGGCAATGTTACATCTCATTAAGTATTTGATGTGAGTGATGACTTTTCCTTCTTTCTAGATTTAAATATCAGAAAGGTAGGAACTTTATATATTTTCTTCACCACTGCATCTCTGCTCCTTAAAATATGGCACATAAAAAGGAATAAACAAATATTTCTTTAATAAATCCATAAGCAAATAAATCACCTAACTTTACAAATGAAGAAGCAAAATCCTAGAGGAATGAAATGCAAGATAATAAATTTGTTTTAAGTATAAATTAGAACAAGTCTTCTAAATATTTTCACATCATTGCCCCAATTCTGTGTTCCTTTGTAATTACAATTGGAAAAGAAAACAATCAAACCATACAAAATTTAGGTACAAATATATAATAGATTTATAAGTTATTTCTAGTAAATATGGATTCAGTTTTTTCACAGCAAATGTCTGATCCATTATTAATTCATTAATTTAATAATTAATTTTACCTCAGATGTACAAAATTAGATTTGTGTTGTCATTGATTCATGACAGACTCTTTATTTGTTCATGCATGTCCTTATTTCTTTATTTAACTGTATATATATGCCGCGGATTGCTTCAGCCGTGTCAGGCAAACCGGTACACTGGGTGGGTTTGGGGGCGAGCTCACAGAGAATTAACCTGGGTAAGCCGGAGCCGGCGCTTTCCCCAGCCGGCAGTCGCGAGAGAAGTCTTCACTGAGGCCAGATGCGGGTTAAGGCTTTTATTGATACACACCGGGATGGGCCACCCGGGGACCCGAGGAGTGAGACATTTGGGGTTAGGAAACCCCGGGGCTCGA
>PVIY010007991.1:23093-79265 GCA_004026745.1 Myrmecophaga tridactyla
TGTTGCTAAGCTTCAGGCAGGTGTAGAGCTAGAATTAGGAGTAGAGAAGTGAAGAGAAAAACAGGAAGGGTTGTGGGTTTGTGGTGAGCTACGGAAATGGGCGGTCTACGACAAGAGGGGGAAGGGAGTAGACATAGAGAAGGATTAAAAGAATCTTTAAGTATGGCTAGGCTCCAGTCCCTGAGAAATATGCCACATATATATATATATGTATATATATATATATATATATTTAAATAATGCAACCAGCAGTTGGAAAATGGCCATTAAGTGCAGAAACTAAAATCTTGCAAGTACCTTTGGCCACCCCTTACCCAAATTTCTCATCTTACTAAATGCTGTGCTAATAATAACCTTATACCATTTCTAAAATTATGAGTGTGTGTTTGGGAATGCCATATCAAAAATGACATGGTTCTCAGCCTCTCCAGAACATCAGCTAGTTTCATCTCCTTACCCCTTATTATTATTAAAAGCCCCTTCCAACATGAAAAAGTTAGAATGGCCATAGCCCAAATATCCATAAAGAATGGAATAGAAAGATCAAAGGTGATGGTGGAGTTATACAGAGAAGGTAGAGTTTAACTAATGAAAACGATTGCTAAATCATTAAATTGCTGTTTCCTTTAGTCTCCAGTATCTTAGAACAGCTAGAAGTAAAAACCTAAAATTGTGGCACTATAACCCATACCAAACTCTCAAAGCTGTTCTACAACTAATTGTTGTGCTGTGCTTTGAAATTTATTGCTTTTTTTGTATATGTTATTTTCACACAAAGAAAAAAATGTCAATTGTGATGATAAAAAAATATTTATTCCTTCTAGCCTCCTATTTTCTGGAATAGCTAGAAGGAAAAATCTAAGACAATGGTATGGTAGCCCATAACAAACTCTGGGATCTATCTTCTAACTACTTCTTGAGGAGTGCTTCAACAAGTACTTATTCAAAGAGTGCTTTGAAATCTATTGCTTTTTTCTTTGCTTTGTATATACGTTATATTAAACAAAAAAAAGTTTTTTAAAAAAGACGTGGTTCTATGAATTCACATCCTTTCCAATACTTGTTATTGTTAGAAATTTATTTTTTCCAACCTAATAGGTGTTCAATAATATGTCAATTTGATTTTTATTTGCATTTGACCAGTAACAAATTTGAATCATCAGATTTTTCATTGTTTATGAATTTGTTGTATTCTGAGATGCATAAGCTTAGAGTTTATTCTTCTCCATAAGTTAGAATAAGTTTATTCTTTTTAAATAATGAAGAAAAGAGTAAAGAATCTTTCTGATCACTCTGCCATGCTAAGCTGTTTGTGCTATAGTGAACTATTGAAAGCATATTATTTTAGAAAATGGAATATTGAAATTGCAAATGATTACCATATTTTCACTCATATATAATGTTTCCTTTTTACTTTCTGGGACTGATGGATAGATGTAGTTAATTTGACAATTTGGTCCACTAGCAAGCAGGTGGAATTTACTGGAACAATGAATATAATTCTTACAAGGGAGCTAACTTTGAAATGATAGGAATGATTAGTTTGTTTATTTGTGTGCAGGTATGTGTGTGTTTGTATCTGTAAGTACCTTTATTCATATGTATATGTGGTTCGGAGCTATGTACCCCAGAAAAACATGTTTTTAAACTTAATCCATTCCTGTGGGTGTGAATCTATTGTAAGTATGAGTTTTTTTTTGTATGACTTTTTGATGAAGTTACTTCAGTTAAGTGTGGCCTAATTCAATCAGAATGGGTCTTAATCCTTCTTTTGGAGTCCTTTACAAGCAGAATGAAATATAGATAGAGAGAAAGCCACAGGAAACAAGAGTTGAAGGTGAGCACAACCCAGAAGAGAAGGGAGAGACCAGGAAAAGTTGCCATGTCCACTGCCACATGACAGAGGTGTCAATGATCAAGGATGATAAGCAGCCAGGCCCAGAAAGGAATGAAATACAGATAAAAAGAAGGATACAGGGAGCAAGAGGCTGAACCTCAAGAGAATCCGGAAGAGAAGTGAGGGCCCAGGAGATACCACCATATGCCTTGCCATGTGCCAAGCTGAAGACTAAGGATTGCCTGCAGCCAGCCTCCGAAGGTGACTGTCTAGGGAGAAAGCATCACCTTGATGAGACCTTGATTTGGACTTTATTTTAGTGTCAAAACTGTGAGCTAACAAATCCCCATTGTTTAAGACACTCATTGCATGGTATTGGCTTGAGCAGCAAAGGAAACTAAAACAACCTTTGAGTAATAAAACCGAAGTTAGGGCAGCAACCATGAGTCACCTGACCCAATCTATAATAAACACATATAGCATATATGGAAATTTATGCATACCTGTCAGATTCATTGTGAAAGGAATTTTAAAAAAATCATCTGCATCTTCATTTTGGGAATGCTTCCTCTCTTGAATTATGTCTAATCTCACATCAGAATAATAAAAAATAATCTAACATGCATTTTTACTCACTTATGCTCATTTTTATCAGATAAATATAATTTCCAATCGTTCATAAGGAATAGTTCTGGAGATCAAACTAATGTGCTATTATTACCATTAAGTAAAACAGGTACTAAAGAAGATAATTTATGTTTATCCTAGCACCAGTACCATAAATATGCGGGTGAATATATAGTCTAGTAGCAGAAGAACTCCTCTAAACCCTTAAAATAGAAATTTTAACTAAGGAAGGGAGAATGTGCATGGCTTTCTCCCACCAAATTGCTTTAAGTTTACTCTGAAATCCAGGTAGCATTCATTCTAAAATCCTTTTCCAGAAAGTCATGAGGTTTCAAAGGTGCCATTGGGAACCATAATTCCCCAGAGTGCAAATACTTTATGGGAGAGGATGTTGGTCAGTATGAATTCTGGTAATACTGTCTGCATTCCCAGCCAGTTACTAAAGTCAACTGGATTGACGGTCCCAGAACTGCTTAATTTTTTACCATGGCAATCATCAAGGCTTCCCTCTTCCCTCTTGTTTATTTACATTAATAATGGAACCTTAGCTGCTATGCTCAGAGTGAAATATTTTTTCTCAGAAACAGTTTATGGAGCCAAACTCCTTTTCAGTGTCAAGTAGAGCTCAAGTCATTGACTCATTGCTTTTGTTTTCCCAGATAATATCAAACATATGTCCCAGAGCATATACAGTGAAACTACTCAGAAAGAATTCTGGCTGCATTTGGTGTGCAAAGCTTGATACCAGCCGCTAGAACCTACATATTTTGATATTGGCCAGATGTGGGATACATGCAAAAAATGATGGGAAGAAAATATGCCTGATTTGTAATCCAAATTTTCTGCCAGCCATTATTTTAAGGAGATATTGATATTTTATTTAAAGTATAATAGAATCAGAATTATTAAGTGGTAAAGAGTACACCTGACAAAATGTGGGTGAAAATATGGCAATCATTAGTAATTTCAATTTTCTACTTTCTAATTCTCTGGAAGAACTATTGTAAGGGTGGCAAAGATCCAATATAATTTCTAATCATTTGTGATTGTTCCTATCTTACATTTCCAAGTTACCCCTTGCCATTTTTCATGCAAATATGTATGTTCTACTGTCAAAATCATTTTATTATTTTCATAAGGATGATATAGGAAATATATCATAGATACACAATCAAAAGGTGAAGAAATTTTAGAACTGGTGAATTGGAGAATGTTTAGATATTAAGTTTGAATTATGTAGACAAAAGCACATCTTTTGGCATATATATCTGAATATTTCCTATACCTTGATTCAATTAGGTTATTCAGACAAGCCTTTATTATATGATAGAGTTCTCATTTACATTTGAAACCTTAGGCAAAATTAATTTTTCCTTTTAGATGGTGTATAATGAAATCCTAGTAGTATTGTCTTTGTTTAAATCCCTTTAGATAAATGATCCTGGGAGCATTACAAACTTCTTAAAATACTTATGGAGTGGATGAAAGAAACTCTGAAGAACTAAAGTCAGTCAGCACATATGTTGTATTAAATAGCCTCAAGAAATTAAAGATCAAATATTGACTTTAACTGATATGAATTTCTGAGAAATATGGACAAAACCTGGAAAGATTCATAACCATTTTGCATTGGAGAGTTACAATATTAAACACCTAAAAAACACCTACCTTAATCATTTCTCTCTAGATTATATATAATGCAGCAAGAGATCTGGAAAATGCCATAGGCAAATTTTTCTGCTTTGACTAAGTAGGAACGCATGTGAACTGGGTCAGAATTCAATGGGTAATGTATTTAAAAAAAATTCTAAGTGTCTATGTAGAAATTTTGACCTAATTTTTAAATCATGGAAATACAGAATTAATATATACATAAGCAAAGGGCATTTGAAATCTGAGTACACTTTGATGTGGAGAAATAATTGTGCATTCATTAGGTCAATAAAAGTGTTCAACCTTATGAATAGATTCACGTTCTAGATAGTCTCAGTGCAATTGGCAAGCAATAGAAGAGGCTTACTGGATATTATCAAGTTTAGGTGTTACATCCCAGACACAAAAACGTTGACTACTTGAAGTTCAGAACTCACGCAAGAACCCTGCAGTGGATTGAATTTTGTACCACAATTTAGACATGTTCTTAATCTTAATGAGCATTCCTGTGGGTGTGAACCCAGTACAAAAAACATCCTCTTGAAGATGTCATTTTAGTTGAGATGTGGCCTGAATGAGTGAAGGTGGGTCTCCATCAGGATCATCGGAGTCCTTTACAAACAGAAGAAATTCAGGTACAATCAGAGAAAGCCCAGGGAGGAGCCAGAAGCCAGAAGTAAGTATTTCTGGAAGAGAAAGGAGGCGACATTGCCATGTGGCATGGGGGACAAACTAGCACCAGCATGTTGCAGATCTGGGGGAGAAAGCATTGTCTTTCTGATGCCTTGATTTTGGACAAAACTGTGAGCCAGTAAATCCCTCACGTTTAAGCCAGCATGTTGTCTCAGGAAAACAAGGCAAACCTGAAGGGAAAGGGTAAGTTCAGTGAACATAATTGTTGAATAACTATTCGTTTTGTCTTTCTGAGGTTCAGCTCAGCTAAGGGCTGTGAGTCCTCTTGATCCTAGGAAAGGAGATTCTTATCTAAGGAATGCTGGTCTTTTCAAGCAGCTGTGCAGCAGGATTATGGCTTTGGAATTCACTCATAAAGGCCACTGCATTATCCTGACCAGTCCTAGCCACTTGAAACAAGTATATCGTTTTAGATGCTTGCATCAGGTCATTGGGAGGGGCTGTTCTGAGAGCTACCATTTCAGTAGCTCTTAGCAGGCCTTGTGATTAGATAGGGCATCTAATACAACCTTTTAACATTTTCATCCACAGTGCTGAGAAGAGCATTCTTTTTTAGAGACTGCAACAGAAAAGATCATCAACTGTAGTGGTAACATGTGATAGATATAAATCATATGGAAAGAAATGGAAGATTTATCACATAAATCAGATACAGGATTGAGAATGGTAAGTCATAGCATGTAACAATGAGTTTTCAGTAATCCTTACATGGGTCCAGGAAGATATTATATACAAAATAAGCAATAAACATTAACAATGTAAATATTAACAATAGGCTGTAAAATTATTTTTATTCCTCATAAATAGCTCAGAGCTTGTCACATTGCATGTCCACTGTGGTAGTTTGAAACTGTTGTGTACCCCAGAAAAGCCATGTCCTTTTAATCCATTCCTGTGGATATAGATCTGATATAGGTGGGAACTTTTGATTAGGTTATTTCAATTGGGATGTGACCCACCTCACTCAGGGTGGGTCTTAATCCTCTAACTGGAGTCCTTTATAAGAGGACAAAACACATCAGAAGACATGAAATTAAGGTCAACTCACAGAGAAATACACTAGAAGTTTAGAGAAAAAGCTACAGATGGAGAAGCCAGAAGCTGAAGTATTGAAACCTGGGAGAGAAGGACCAGTAGATGTAGCCAAATGCCTTCCCATGTGACAGAAGTGTCCTGCATACTGGCAGTCTGTCTTCAGAGTCCAGGTATCATCCTGCTGATGTCTTAAATGGGACATTTTCATGGCCTTAGAACTGTACATTTGTAAGGTAATAAATCTCTGCTGTAAAAGAAAATCCATTCCTGGTATGTTGCATTTTGTCATTTTTAAGAAACCAAAACATACTCTGAGATCAAATTTAACTAGAATGAATGAATGAAGGAAGGAAGGAAGGAAGGAAGGAAGGAAGGAAGGAAGGAAGGAAGGAGGGAGGAAGGGAGGAAGAGAAAGCAAGTTTTGAAAGAAAAAGACATTTTGTATTGTGGCTCATAGGATCATAAAAAAGAAGAAATTGCAGAATAATAACACCTGACAGGGAGGAGATTTTCAATCTGTTTATCTATTGCTGCTTTATAGTGCTTCAAATATGTGAACTCCTTTCCCCTGACACCCCACCATTAGTTTAAAACTGCTGGTTTAAGTTAGGTGCCTTAAAAATATTTTTGATTAGCATGAAGATAAAACACACTTTTATGGTGAAAACAATGGACAAATTAATATGTATCATATGCCAATTATATTTTATTAATCATCCCATCTAGAAATATCTGAAAATTGAATAAAGCAGAGCTTTTTGTTGTGTAGTTCTCCTATTCAACTCAATTAAATATAATTTCTACTTTGTAGCGGTAAGTAAATTATTGTTGAATAGGATCAATGGGGAATCCTTAAAAGAATGCATTTCAGAAGCATTTAGTATCAGAGTTCTTTCATGCTAAAATAGAATTCAGAGGTGAATTTTAATGACAATGTGTGCAGTACCAGCCATTCCTTGGAATTTTATGTACAAAATGCTTTTACAAAATAACAAAACAAGTGAAATATGTTGGAAATTTTTCAACTGTATTAACTTCAGCACTGCTTTGAAGCCAACACTTTTCTTTTGGCCACATTTACCATCATTTGAAGTATTATACATTTTATATTGAACTCAATATAAAATGTATAATAAAATCTTAAACTTTAGAAAGCTGATTTCAAAATAAGGAACCCAGATTCAAAAGTGGTTATTTCCTTACATGTGAATTGACTGCAATTAATTGGAATGCTACTTATTACACACAATTTAGTAGGAACTCAGAAAATAATGGGATTTAAAATTTGATATAATCAAGGAAAAGAAAACTACCAAAGATTGTTTCGGAACAGTTCTATGCATAGTATTAATGGATGTGTTTTCTACTTGACTAAAGAATAAGCGAAAGATATGGATTTAAATTATAAATGAAATAAGCAGTGGGAAAACATTTTTGTTACTAGGGAAGAAGCACCTGGCACTTGAGTTAAGGAGGAAAAGGGCACAGGTAATCATCCCTATTCATGCTTTAGGAGAGTCAGGAGAAGCATTTTATTGGGTATGGAAGAATTGCAAATTAATCTGTGTCACTCTTTCTCTTCTATTTTCTTCTCAACAGCAGTCCATGACCTCCTGAAGATTTGAAATTACTATTATGGTAGAATTGACAGGACTGGGTAATTGGTCATAGAACAAAGAGAAAATAAGGCTAGGTAACTCATTGGCTATAAAAATCAAGAGAAAAAAAGGATTAAATCATAGTCTGACCTTTTGAATAGGATAACAGGGTATGTGTGGTGGAGAGAAATGGGAAATCAGTTAACATTTGAAACTAGGACACTAGAGCTTGAGTAGAAACTACAACAAAATATATAAATTTAGAAGAAAAGCATCCACATAGCAATAATTAGTAAAGCTATGATTTGGGATGAGTTTTCTAAGGGGGAAATTTTTGAAAGAAGATAGAGTAGTCCTAAAGTGAACATTTAAAGAGACATACATTTAGGATATTGAAAGCAAAAAAAAAAAAAAAAAAAAGAAAGCAGAGAAACCTGAGAAGGTAATTCACAATTGAGGAAAAACCAAGAGAAGCCAATGTAAGGTACTACAGAAGGGAAATAGTCAGCAATAATGTGCACAATCAAGAATGAGGGAAGAGATGAAAGAGTAGAGAAGGGACAGAAGGTGAAGAAATAGGGGCATCAGTTATGAAGCAAAATGCTAAAGGAAACAAGAAGGAAATAAGCATGTGAGTAGAGGGCCATTTCTTCTGATGTTGGGTTCAGGAGAAACAGATTAATAAAAACAGAGAAAATGTGCATTGGAAAGAAACATTGACGGTGCTAATTTTTTTTTTCCTCCTTTCATGGGGTTTGAGAATAGAAGAAATCTGCAAAGTTATATGAAAATATGGGTAAGAGTAAATGAGAGATTGGAGGGCGCTTCTTAAGTGCAGTTGAAAGGCATAAAAATGCGGTGGAAATTGGCCTGGGTTTCCCAACGTTCATCAGCAATAATGGGCAAGCTGTGAACAGGATCAGAAAATGTGAGAAAAGAGTGATGGAAGGACAGAGATCCAAAGGAATCAAATACCCAGTACAACAGTCACTAAGACCTCTGTGAGAGGCATGCCCTGTGAGGGAAGGAAAGAAGGACAGTAGAGGGGAACAATTAAGTCCCAAGTCTTTAGTGACAGGTTGAGCAATAGTGTAGGCTACAGGTTGTGGTACTTATTTTTCCATTCATTCATCCAGCATTGACTCTTTGATCACAGCCATATGCTACACAAGGGGATGAAGGCTTGTTGTCTTCTCCCAGTTGGTGAGGGGGAAGTTGAAGTCCCCACTGAAAACCACTTCAATTTTCTTTTTTTCTTTTTTACATACATGGATTTAATTGATTTAAAAGAAATGAAAACATGAGAAACTGAGTGAAAAATAACCATTTTCCCCAGCTTATAGTGAAGGAAAAGCCCATGAAATTGCACAAGACTGTTTTACTTGGTGTGCAGGTCTAACTTCTACTATAGATAGTCACATGTTTCTGAGCTGATAGAATTTTCTAATTTTTAGCAGTAATTTCATTCATACATCTAGAGTTGAAGTTTTCTTAAAATGCCTGAGGGGAAAAACCAGGAAGTATTTTTGTTATCGTTGTTTTTTTCCTTGACAGACGATTTCACTTTTATTGGCTTCATGATTTGGAGAATATTTGATAACAAGGCAAAACTCAAAGGCGTGAGTTTATTACTCTCATTTATTTTCCTCCAGGGTTAAAGAGAGTTGAGGCATTTATCTCTGTGGAGTACCTTCGGCACACATTCATACCCCGGGCACCAACTCACAGACACATGTACAATGCTCACACTGCAGAGGCAAAATTTTGCTTAATATCATATCTGCCAAATCACTGGGCTGCAGATTTTGTAAATTAATATAAACAATAGTGATTTTTTTAAACTGATTTAGTGGAAGGTAGTTAGAAGTTATAAAGTCCTCTGAAAATGGTTATTAAAATGAAATGAAAACAGCCTTAAGGTTTGCTCATAGCACAAATCAGGGTTTTACTGGAAAAATAAAATCTTTAATTTTGCAGAGTAGAAAACAAAGGCCACGAAATATAAATCATTCACCAAATGCTGAAAAGATTACATCTAAAATCCAAATCTGTTTTCCAGAATAAAGTTCTTTCTAAAATTCCAAAGTATCAGTGATGATTCTGAGGTAACAATAATGATAAAGAACATTTTGAAATTAATTGTGAAGAATTTTAATGAGCAAAATCTCAAAGTCCATAATTATGGTAAAGTCTTGATGGAAACTAGAACCAGTATCCAATCCTAATTTTTGCTGTTATTGTTCTTGCTAAGTGCATGATTCTAGCATGTTCTGAAAGTCAATAAATTTAACTAATGCTATTCTCATTTATGTGTTATATATGAGTAGTTTAAATTTGTTTTGTATTTCCATAACTTTTATATCAAAAGTGAAATTGCTCAATGACGGAATGTTAAATCAGGGAATTTCGAAAATTGGCCAAGCCAGTTTCCTAAATTGTTTAAACTTCTCACAACATTAGGAGAATTTCTAATAATCAAAATTAATACACATACTAGCAGTCACCCAATCACCTATGTCAGAAATTGAAAGGATCTTAGACCTTATTTAATTAAACTTTCTTCTTAAAATTATGAAAATTGGAAAGAGTTTGAATTGTTGCCCAAGCTATCAGCAGACTGGTGACATATTTGAGATAAAAACCCATAGCTTATGACTCCTCCATTGGAACTTTAAAAAAAATTATACGTTCTAAATCTTTAAAGTGCTTTCATTTGCTATAAGTTCATTGCTATTTGCATATGACTGTTTGAACATCTTGTTTCATCATTTCTCTTCTTTGGAAAGAGAACCAGCCCTTTGTAAGCTGCTACAATGTTTCAGACACTGTGCTTATCACTTTGCTTTTGGTTATTTTGTTTAACCCTTAAAAGAGTTTCTGATATCCTTTTATTACATTTTCCAGACATGGAGAATAAGACTCAGATTACTAAACTTGCTCAAAATTACATATATACTAATACAAAATCTCTAATTTATACCAGATTTTTACTTTAAAGTTCTTTTGTTCCTCTATGGAATAGCTGTTCCCATAGCATCCATAATCTCCTTAATTTTCAATATTAATTATGTCATATTTTCTAGCCCAAATTTCTCTTAAAAATATACTTGTGCTTCAATTCACTAAACATACTTCCTAGGGCAACGCTGATTTTTTTTTTTTTTTAATTTAGATTGTTTCCTGAAGGGTATATGTATTTTATTTTGCCTGCTTTCCAGAGGCATAGATGTCCCTTCATTAGAGAAAGTGCTCAGATCTTACTGTTCTTTATCATCCTAGTTAATGTAGGTGACTTGAACCAGAAACCCAGAGAACTTATCCTCACCATTACATGACAAATCAATGATTAGACACTTACTGAGATGAACCAGTTCTTATTCTTAAGGGAAATCAGCAAGTTTATGTTATTGGAATTTGGTATTTTTAAGATATTTAGGAAGATAATTTATAATATTTTTGTTTGTAGGACCCCTGCCAATATCATTTGCTGGATATTGTGAGGTTCATTATACAGATGAATTTACCAACTCTAGGAAATTAAATACTTGTTTGGGATCAAAACAAATCATCACTTGCTCAAGCAACAAGTCCAAAGTCTTTTGAGACTTTTGGCTATTGTTTATTCAACAATGAAAGGAGGAATTAATAAAGATACACATATGCGAGTTTGAATTATAGTTTGGGAATAGGAAAATGGTGCCTAAACTGACACAGTCAGCTACATGATGCCCATGGCATTACTGACAAATAATAGATACAATATTTCAAAGATGTGATGTGAGATGCTGTGATCTGATATATTCTCTGAATACTGGTTTGACACCTTTGTCTAATGAACCAGTAAAAGGAAGTCGTCAGTTAATTGGGTTTTAGGAAGTTAATTTTAGATACTGTTGGATTGACATAAGGTGGCTGTACCACTGTTGAGGCACTTAGCTATGCATCCCAGAAAAACATATTCTTAAACTTAATCCAATCCTGTGTGGGCGAATTTTTGTAAGAGGGACCATTTGATAATGGTACTTCAAGGTGTGCCCAGCTGAATCAGGATGGGTCTTTACCCTTTCGCTGAAGGCCTGATAGGGAAGGAAGGTCACAGAGAAAGAGAAAGCCAGAGGGAGAAGCCAGGAAATGAATGCCAGAAGAACACAGAAGGAGAGGGAGAAGTCAAGAGAGGCTGCCATGTGCTTTGCCACGTGAGAGAAAAGCCATGGACCAAGGACTAGCAGCTAATATGGAATGCCATGGTCTTCTGGGAGAAAGCGTTGTCTTGATGATGCTTGAGTTCAGACTTTTACCTCAAAACCATGAGTCAATAAATTCCCATTTTTTTTCCTAATAAATTTCCATTTTTAAAGCCAATCCATTGCATGATAATCACTTCAGCAGCCAGAAACAATCATAATTTTCTACTTTTCTTGATATAAAGCACTCTCCCCTCCCCCCATCTCTATCTCCCTCTATCTCTGTCTAATCCATCCTTTTCCTGTTTAACAGGGTTTGGACAGTCTGATTTAAGATAAATGGACTTCTCATGCTCAAAGAGAATTATGACTACAAGCAACAAAATGTGGAATAGCAAGAACAGCAGCTCTGGGAGAGACTGACAATCATAACAACAACTATTATCCTTTAAAGCAGTTTTCTGCTACTTAAAGGGACAGTATCCATTATAGAAGGAATATATGAGTCACTCTTTAAAGTATAGTGCCACTGGAAAAATGTTTTGTTATGGTGATTCTTGCAAATATAAGCATATTGCCTTTGGCTCTTCAAAATGAAAGCAGCTTCATTTCACTTAAAAAGGTTATGTGAACACATTTAAATTGGTAACATTTGAATCCATGTGTAGTTAAATCTTTCTCCCAGGGAGAAAAGAAAAGTTATTCATCTCCATTTCTATGATCATCAAATATTAGGCCTGAGTTTTCTACTTCTCATTCATAGTACAAGGCCCTACTTGTGTTCTCTGTACCCCATCCATACATACTGTTCAGTTTTATCAGAATGATCACTCTCAACTCTACAATGGTCATATCTCCTTTGTTCATGAACATCTGTTTACAAACAATAGATTAGCAGATAAACTGTAACTTTATTTGCCTGACATTCAGTGCATCAGCATATACTGCACTGGCAGAAGAATGGAATACACCCATGGAACACACACACACGCACAAAAAAAAAAAAAAAAGAAAAAGAAAAAATGAGGGAGAAAGAGTAGAAGAAAAAGAATTAAATTCAGGAAACATTCATATTCACTCTACATCTTGCAATGCTCTATATCACTTTTTTCTTTTTTTTAATTTGGGTTTTTGGATCATAAGAAGATAGCTATAGTGATCAACAGCTTTTCTGTTTCTGCTTTGATTTTTCTTTTCATAGGGAATATTTCATTTTCCATTCTTACTCCCTGCATAGAATTCTAGTTAATTGAGGCAGAATTTACCATGTTTCTGGACACAATTGCTGTTTCAGGGTTAAGTATTGCTGATGCTCCCTACTGGCGATTTTGCCAGTAAAGGCAAAAATTTAAATTATTATTTTTTAAGTGTAAAAAAAGTATACATTGCAATATTTCCTTCCAAACTTCCCATCTGCACAGTTCCATTTCATCAAACAAGCAGCACTTTTTTAAAAATTCTTGCAGAGATTATCAAAGATTTTTAACCATATACAAATATGCTTACACCCCTATTTTTATGCAAAACAGAGCAAACTATACACAGTTCTCTCCCCCTTAACTTTGTGTTTAATTTCTAAATGCAGATAACTCCCATTTATATGTATGTATAGGCCTGAGCTCTCCCCTCAATTCTAGATCATATATGAAACCACCTAACTGACAGGTGAAGTTGGATATATAATAGTCCTCTAAAAATGAACTTGTCTAAAATTGAACTCCTAACTTTCCTGCAAACCAGCAGCTCTGTTCTTTAGTTTTCTTCATTTTAGTCAGTGACAATTCAATTCTACCTGCTCAGCAAGTGATGTCTCTTCTGCATTTTTCCTTTTCTCTGTTATACCAATTCCAATAACAAATTGTTCTGGTTCTAGTTAAAAATATATCCAGAAATCAGCTGCTTATCATCATCTCCCCTGGCCAAACCAAACTGGTGAGAGCCACCCTCATCTCTCCCCTGTATAATTGCAGTACCTTTTAAGCTGTTCTCCCTATCTCTGTCTTTATTCCCCTGAAGGATACTCTCAACAGGGTAGCCGGTCTTTATTATTAACTGTAGCACCCAACATGATTACCCCCATTTCTCCAATCCCAGCTATACTCCTCTGCCCCATCTCTTACTGCTATCCTTCTTGTTCTCATTTTCTTGTTCATGGATTTTCTTTCTTCCACTAATATATAAGGCATTCTAATGCCTCAGGCCTTTTCACTGACTAGTTCCTTTGCATAATATATACTCCCTTCAAATATCCACGTTTGTTTCATTTCCTTCATGTCCTGACTCCAAATTGCCTTCTAAGTGAGACCTCTCTTATCCATTCTATCTAAAAATGTTCACTCCCCACCCTAATATTCCATATCTCTCCTCTCTGCTTTATAATTTCTCCTTAGCATGTATTACTAACTGTGCTGGCTTGAAAGGATTTATGTACCCTAGAAAAGTCATGCTTTAATCCTAATTCATTTTATGGGAACAATGGTTTCTTCTAATCCCTATTCAGTACTATAGGTTTGAAACTTGATTAGGTTATCTCCATGGAGATATGACTCAATCAATTGTGAGTATTAAACTTGATTAGATGGAGATGTGCCTCCACCCATTCTACATGAGTCTTGAATAGTTTACTGGAATCCTTTGAAAGAAGAAGCATTTTGGAGAAAGCTTCAGAAAACCACAGAACCACGATGCATTGAGTCCACCATCCAGTGACCTTTGGAGATGAAGAAGAAAAATGTCTCCTGGGGAGATTCTGCAAGCAAGAGGCCTGGAGAGAAAGCTAGCAGATGCCGCCATGTTCACCATGTGCCCTTCTAGCTGAGAGAGAAACACTGAATATCATCGGCTTTCTTGAACCAAGGTATCTTTCTCTGGATGTCTTAGATTGGACATTTCTAAAGACTTGTTTTAATTTGGACAATTTCATAGCTTTAGAACTGTAAACTTGCAACTTATTAAATTCCGCCCTTTAAAAGTCATTCTGCTCCTGATATATTGCATTCCAGCAGCTAGCAAACTAGAACACTAATATACAATAAATTTATCATTTATCTTTTCTTTCTCTCTTGTCTCTCTAGAAGCTATTCTCCATTAGTGCAGTAATCTTTGTTTTGTTCACTTAAATATCCACAGGCAGATACATCAATGCTTGGCACATATTAGAAAGTCAGTTAATATTTGTTGATTGAATGCACTTGGATGAATGAATGAATAACTTGGAAATTTTTAAGATCAATACATGCATAATATCATAATTTCTTTAAGAACTGGATGGTATTCCACTGCAAAGTTTTTCCAACATTTACTTAACTAACCCTTTACTAAGTGACATTTAAGGTTTTCAAAATATTGTGCATTTATACGAAAAATTTAATAGAAATTTGTGAGTATTTGTGCAGTTCTTGACTGTTAAATTTGGTATCTTATAACTTAAATACTACCCCTCAAAGTTAATATAACTTATGCCAAATGATACAAAGATAAGTTAGGAAGGAAAACAAAGATGTTTGCTTTATATATATATACAAATACACACATAAAAACAAAGAAGAAACATTCTTTGTCACTAATATCATCCTTTATTCATTGAAACACATAAAAACTTTTCTTTTTTTCCTATGCCTTAAAATAGTCTAAATAGCATTGGAATTATCTGCTCATCAAAAACTTGGTAGAATTGTTTAAACTCTCTGTGCCTGATACTTTTTCATGGTATAGTTCTTTGACAAGTGTATTAGTCAGGGATCTTAAGGGAAACAACCGACAATATATATCACAAATATTATGAGTTTTTTTTTTTTATAGGAATTAGATCATGTGACAGTGGGGATGGGCAAATCCAAATTCCACAGGGCAGGCCACAAGCTGGGAAATTTGATGAAGGTTTTCAATGAAATCTCAAGGGGTAACTGGCTGACTGAAGTAGAAAAGGAAATTCTCCCTTCAAACTGCTGAAATCAGCACTTTTTCTTTTAAAACCTTCAGCTCATTGGATAAGACTTCTCTCATTGCTGAAGGCAGTTGATTGTAGGTGTAATCAGCCATAGATGCAAACAACTTACTCATGATTTAAATTCAGGAATTGCACTCACATAAGAATCAGGCTAGTGATTGCTTAAATAAACAACTGGACACCATAACCTAGCCAAGCTGACACAAGAGCTTAACCATCACAGTACATCCCTTGCCAACTTGACACCCAAACACATGTCTTTAAATGATATATAGTCTCTAATAAAAACAATAGGTCATATTCTCACCTAACAAAACTCAACTGCTTTGTTGTACAATCAGAAACAAACTTACTTTTCCCAGAATAAAAAGCAAGTTCTTGGGTAATTTTCACTCTTCAACTTAGTATCTTATAATTTAAATACTATATCACAAAAATTAGTACAACTTAGACCATATGATAAAAGGATAAGTTAGGAAAGAAAACAAAGACATTTGCTTTATCTATATGTGCAAACATACACACAAAAAACAAGGAAGAAATACTCATAACCACTACAATCCTCACTTCTGTAACTGGTCATGAAGACATAGCTAGTATTTATAACTACCTCCTTCCACTTTTCTGTTCCATATTGCTTTGAAGAGACTGTCGGTAGAAATACGGATGCTCAAGGTATTTCTGATGGAACCTTATAAGGAAATTATGAATGTGTCATTGGAAACTGTAAGAAAAGCTATCCTTGTTTCAAAGTGGCAGATAAATTTAAATAAAACTGATTTCTGATGTCAGAGGGAAGGCAGAACTTGAAAGTGTTGAATTTGGATATTTAGCTGAGGAGATATCCAAGCTAAGTGCAGAAATTGCAGGCTAGTTTCTCCTTGCAGCTTATAGTGAAATGAAAGTGGAAAGGGATAAGCAAAGAAATGAACCCCAGGCACAAAGAAATCAGAAATTGATGGTTTGGAGAATCCTTTCTGAGCGTAGTAAATAGTGTGCTCTTATGCTAGGACCAGAAGAGGCTTTATCACAGACCTCCATGAGTTTCTGCACAGCAGAATAGGGAGTCCCTGGAGTATAGGACTTCATATGAGGGTTTAATTAACATAGAAGCAGTCCGCAATTTCTGTGGAACTTAGGACTGGAAATGCAGTTATGCAGGAAAGATCTGAGTAAAGCGCTTTTTTCTGGTGGTTTGAATGCCCGTGAGCAAGCTGAAAAGCCAAGTTTTTAGTGAAATTTATATGAGCAGAAATACTGCCAGTCTGATTAAGACAGATAGAGAAGGGACAAAGTAAGGAAGAATGACTTGAAGGGCAGAACCATGGAAGCCTAGGTTTGGATAGAGGAGCTCTCCTTGGGCCAAGAGGGTGGGCACCCATGTGTGAGGAAAAGGCAAGTCCACTCTTGCTTTTGGATGGGATGGGCCTTCTGCCACATTGTTCATGAAGAGTGCAGACACCCCAAGGCTTGAAGATAGTGGGCCTGTGTCTCAGCATTTGCTGAGAGCCTCCCCATTCAGATGTGAAGGCTTCACCTTAGTGTTCTTTAGTGTTCTGGGAGAGCATGGCTTCGGTACAAGTCTTGAGAGGGCAGGACTGTGCTCCATCAGATCCAGAGGACAAAACATTGATCCATATGTGAGGATCAGATCTTAAAATCTAATGAAATTTGCCCTGCTGAGTTTATGGAATGTTTAGGACCTGTGACCCCTATTTTCCCTCCAATTTCTCCCTCATTACATTCTGCTTCTATCCTATGCCTATTCTTCCCTTGTATATTGGAAGCAGATAATTTGTTTTCTAGATCTCACAGGTCCACAGACCAAGCGGAATTGTGCCCCAAGACAGACCACATTCATAACTGATTTTGATGTGACTTTGTACTTAGCATTATTGCTGAAATGACTTAAGGCTTTTGGGATACTGTGATGAAATGAATGCATATTGTATTTAGAAAGAACATGCCATTTCAGACTCCAGAGGATGGAATGTGGTGGTTTGGAGTTATATGTCCCCCGGAAAAAAACATGTTCTCAAACTTATTCGTACCCATTCCTATGAGTGTGAATCCAGTGTAAGTAGGACATTTTGATGCAATTACTTCGGTTAAAGTGTGGATCTAAATCATCTTATTGGAGTGCTTTATAAGTGGAATGATATTCAGACAGACAGAGTGAAAGTCATGAGGGGCAAGAAGCCAAAATTCACCAGAATCTGGAAGAGAAGGGAAAGGCCAGGAGTGGCCACCATTGGCATTACCAGGAGATGGAGAAGCTCAGGATCAAGAGTCACCATCAGCCAGGCTGAGCATGCCTGCCTTTAATAAGAAAGCATCACCTTGATGATGTCTTGATTTGAATTTTCTTTTAGCCTCAAAACTATAAGCTAATTCCCATTGTTCAAACCAATCCATTGCATGGTATTTGCTTAAGCAGTAAAATAAACTAAAACAACATATTCCACTAATTCTTCTTTAGAAATTAAGATGATCTATTCTGACAGCAATCTATTGAATTACATTTTCCTAGAAAGAATTGCATTGAACCAAGTTTTCAAATGACTTTGCACAGAAATGAGCAATGTAATTTACTGAGGTACTGTTTTATTTTTCTCTCTGTGTGATTATTTCTTATTTATCAATTCTTATCTTATACATGCATGCTTTCTCACTTTTATTGATTGATTTGATTTATTCTGTTATCAGCTTTAGTTTTTCAAAGAATCAGCTACTCTTTTCTATTTTCATATTCATGACATTCTGCTACAATAATTTTTAATCAATTTTATTTACTCTTTGTATTTTATCCTTAAATTTCTATGTATTTGAATCATATATTAATTAATTTGTCTTGATTTTTGTCTTATTTTTTAATGCTCTATTTATTGAAGACTATGCATTTTCCTCTAACTTTTAGTGGAATTTCATGAATTATTAAGATATAGTGTATTCATATTCATTATTTTTATTTTCTGGTAATGTGATGTTGGCTTATATTTACTTCATGACCCAGAACTTATTTAATAAATAGTATTAATATTTACAGTTAGTATGACATTTTATTTATTCTTATACTGTTAGTATTTTTAATTTTATTGATTTATGATCGGCAAATATTTCCTATACTATTTCTTTAGTTGATATATATTGAGGCTTTGTGGTTCATTATATGATCAAATTTCATTAATGCACCCAGAAGGGAAGTTATAACCTCAAATTTTAGGATACAGGTTTTAGGTATTGTCATGGTCAGTTTTATGGGTCAACTTGGCCACATGGCAAGTGCTGGGCTGTCTGTTGCTATGAGGACATTTCATGGACTTCAATTATGACCATGTTGGCAGCATCCACAGCTGACTGCATTTGCAACCAGTTAAGGGAAATGTCTTCTACAGTGAGTTATGCTTAACTTAATCACTGGAAGGCTTTTAAGGAGGATTCAGAAGACACAATCCTTCTTCCTGCTTCAGCCAGCCAGCCTCTCCTGAGAGTTCATTGAGAACTCTCATGGTTATGTGAGACACTTCTATAAATTTTGTATTTACAGATTTCTCCTGATGATTCTGTTTCTCTAGAGAACCCCAGCTAGAACAGGTATATATCAAAATTTATATGCATACAAAAGCTATACATATTTATACATAAATATTTATAAATTAGCTCAGCATTATGATTCTTAATTTAGTTTTGCACTTATCTTTTCACTTGATTTTTTTAAGAGAAACAATTAAGATCAACTATTATTCATGTGATTCTGATTCTTTGCTCACATCTTAAACAAAACTTTTTTTATTTACTTTGAAGTGATAGTATTGGTTCATTTTTTCATCTGTTTTTATTTTCTCTAATGCAGTCTCAGAATCACATTTATTCATTTGCTCAGGTATTTTGCTTATAGTTTTAATTTCAAATCATTTCATTTAGGTATGTATTTAGTACAGTTCTTTGGAAGTCAGTATGCAATTATTTTTTTCAGGTGGCTGGCCAATTCATACTTACTTGCATCTACAGTTTTATTTTTGGTCCTATAACTTTGTGTTTTGTTAAATTTATATTGTTGGGTTATCTGGTAGAATTCAAGGGGTGTGTTCTTTTAAGGTTTTAAAATATAAGGTTTTCTTAAGGTTTTTAAATATAAGATTTATAAATATGGCATCTAGAAAGGTTTGAATTTTGGTTCAATTTGTTATCTTTATAATCACATCTCAATTTAAAACCTTTTTCTTTATTAATTCCATATCCTGAAAAATTCTATTACCATATTTTCTCAACTGCTTTTTCCTTCTCTTTTATCCACACCTAGTTTTAGTCAGTAGTATTATCCTTAATATTATTGAGCTTAGTGTTGCCAACAATGCTTTCAATTATCTCATTTTATTCCCACCTATTTTGGATGAGGTAATTGATGAACTTACTCTATTTCCCTACTTTCTTTCTTCATTCTCCCAAATTTTCATTTTAGTTTTAGCATTTCCCATGTTGTTGGGAATATCATATTTACATTTTTTTCTGTCACCATATTTTCCTGAAAAATATTTTAAACTTTATTCTACTGTTTTTATACTTACTGCTCACAACTTCATCTTTTATATACTCACCTGAGACGTCCCATAATTTCCTGAAGTTGTTCTTTTAATTCTCTTAAGAAGTGCTCATGGGAGAGGTTCCAAGATGTTGGCTTAGTGAGGTGTGGAATTTAGTTCATCTTCCAGAGCAGCTAGTAAATACCCAGTAACAGTACAGAACCACTGCTGGGGCCACATCAGTTACTATACACACAGCATACGCCAGTCTAGACAAGCTGGACCAGCTGTGATCCCACCCAGACTGTGAGGCTAGCACCCCTCCCACGCAAGTTGGTTCCTGGAGGGGAAAGGAAAGAGACTTTACTAGCAGCAGGGGCTGAACTCAACTAAGCCCCAATTGTGGGATTAACGAATAAATTCTGACTACTGAAAATAAGCCCCCACTCAGATAAATCTCAGATAAAAGATATTAGTTTTTGCCCTGGTGCAGAGGGGGCAAAAAAAAAAAAAATACAGAGGGTTTTTGAATCAGACAGCACAAAATACTTGAAAAGATCTGGACCCAAAGAAAAGGGGGGAAGGGACACATAGGACCTGGAAGATACATAGAGCAATGCACCAACTTAAGCTCTTGATTAACAAACTCAAGGAACAGAGGACCTGCTCTGAAAAGTTTCTTTTTTTTTTTGCTTTGTTTCTACTGCTTAACTGCTCATTAGATACAACTGCAAGTCATCTCAGGCTCCTATTACTCCAGGCAAAAGTGGAATTAAGTTTGTCTGAGAAACAAAGAGACTGGTCAGGTGAAAGGAGTTAATTTCCTTGAGGCTGTGCCTTCTCCAGGAAAGGGGTGGGGCCCAGCTCAGGTGGAATCCCTTCCTCAAGGAATTCAGACCCCAGGGACTAGAAAACTGAAGCAATAAAGCCAGCCTACACCCTCTCCTCTGTCTCAACTATACCCCAGCAGGACAGTCTGCTGAAATTAGAGGTGCCACATCACTTTATGCTGGTGGGACCCACAAGCAGACAAGCACCACATACTGGGCAAGATAGGAAAAACACAGAGTCGAGAGGCTTCATAAGAAAGTCTGTCAATGTGCTGGGTCTCACCTTCAGGGAAAACTGATGCAGGTGACACTTTCCTCCTGAGAGGAGGCCAGTCTCATCAGCGAAAATCTAACTGGGGTCTATGATATCTAAGTAGACCCTCCTAAGGAAAAAAAGGCTCCATACAGGCAGGGCAAGAAACAAGAAAACAAGAACTAAAAACTTCTGATCCTAAACAAATCTATGCTAGAGGTATAGAATGAGCTGAACTGAATTTCAAAGAACAGATAGAGAACAAAGTCATCCAACAAGAAAATCCTAGGTAAAAAGAGTGAAAACAATCTCCAGAATAAACTAATAAAGAAATTAAATGCGTAGATGTCAGCAAAAAATGATGAATCATATTAGGAAAATTGAAGATATGTCCCAGAAAAAGGAACAACCCAACAATTCAAATGAGATACAGGAGTTGAAACAACTAATTCAGGATATTCTAGCAGACAAAAAGAAGAAATCAAAAGTCTGAAAAAGCAAATCACAGAACTTATGGGAATGAAAGACACAGTAGAAGAGATGAAAACAGAAAAGGAAACCTACAATGTTAGATTTCAAGAGGCAAAAGAAAGGATTAGTGAACTGGAGGTTGGGGCATCTGAAATCCAACAAGCAAAAGAAAACAGAGGGAAAGGAATGGAAAAATATGAGTAGGGTCAGGGAATTGAATGACAACATGAAGTGCATGAATACACATGTTGTGGGTGTCCCAAAAGGAGAGGAGAAGGGAAAAGGAGGAGAAAAACTAATGGAGAAAATTGAAAGGCTTAAAATTATAGATCCAAGAAGTGAAGTATACCCCAACAGAATAGACCCAAATAGACATACTCCAAGACACTTATTAATTGAAATGTCAGCTGCCAAAGAGAAAGAGAATTTTGAAAGCAGCAAGAGAAAAGCAATCCATCATATACAAGGGAAGCCCAATAAGACTATGTGTAGATTTCTCAGCAGAAACCTTGGAGATGAGAAGACAATGGTATGATATATTTAAGATTCCAAAAAAGAAAAACTGCCAACCAAGAATTCTACATCCAGCAAAATTGTACTTCAAAAATGAGGGGAAAACTAGGCAGACCACAGTGGCTCAGCAGGCAGAGTTCTTGCCCGCCATGCCAGAGACCCAGCTTTGATTCCCAGTGCCTGCCCATGCAAAAAAAAAAAAAAAAAAAAGTGGGGAAAATTAAAACATTTTCAGACAAAAAATCACTGAGAGAATTTGTGACCAAGAGACTGGTTCTGCAAGAAATCCTAAAGGGAGCACTGAGGGCAGATAGGAAAAGACAGGAGACAGAGGTATGGAGAACAGTTCAGAAATGAAGATTAACAGTAAAGGCAAAAAGAGAAAAAATAGATATGACATAAAATCCAAAAAGCAAAACGGTAGAATAAAGTACTGTCCTTACAGTAATAACACTAAATGTTTATGGATTAAACTCCCCAATCAAAAGACATAGACTGGCAGAATGGATTAAAAAACAATACCCATTTATATACTGTCTACAGGAGATGCATTTTAGATACAAGGGCAAACATAGGTTGAAAATGAAAGGTTGGGAAAAGATATTTCATGCAAACAACAATTAGAAAAGAACAGGAGTAGCTATACTAATATCCAACAAATTAGACTTCAAATGTAAAACAATTAATAGATACAAAGAAGGACATTATGTATTAATAAAAGGAACAATTCAACAAGAAGACATAACAATCAAATATTTATGTACTGAGCCAGAATGCTCAAAAATACATGAGGCAAACACTCAAAACACTAAAAAGAGAAATAGACACATATATCATAATAGTTGGAGACTTCACTTCCCCACTCTCATCAAGAGACAGGACATCTAAACAGAGGATCAATGCAAAACATAGAATTTGAATAATATAATAAATGAACTAGACTTAACAGACATTTACAGAACATTACACTCCACAATAGCAGGATACACACTTTTCTCAAGTGCTCATGGATCATTCTCAAGGATAGACTACATGCTGGGTCACAAAGCAAGTCTCAATAAATTGAAAAAGATTGAAATCATACAAAACACTTTATCTGATCATAAAGGAATAAAGTTGGAAATCAATAACAGGCAGAGGGCCAGAAGATTCACAAACATATGGAGATTAAACAACACACTCTTAAACAACCAGCAGGTCAAGGAAGAAATTACAAGAGATATCAGTAAATATCTTGAGCCAAATGAAAATGAGAACACAGCATATCAAAATTTATGGGATCCAGCAAAGGCAGTGCTAAGAGGGACACTTTTTGGCTTAAATGCCTATATCAAAAAGAAGAAAGAGCAAAAATCAAGGAATTAACTGCTCACTTGGAAGAACTAGAGAAAAAACAGCAAACTAACCCCAAAGCAAGCAAAAGAAAAGTAATAACTAAGATTAGACAGAAATAAGTGAAATTGAGAACATGTAAACAATTGCAAAAAATCAACAAAACCAGAAGTTGGTTCTTTGAGAAAATCAATGAAATTGATGGACCCTAAGCAAGATTGACAAAAAGAAGAAGAGAGATGATGCAAATAAATAAAATCAGAAACAGAAGAGGGGACATAACCATTGACCCTGCAGAAATAAAGGAAGTAATGAGAGGATACTATGAACAACTTTATGCTAATAAACTAGACAGCATAGGTGAAATGGACAACTTCCTAGAAAGACATGAACAACCAACACTGACTTGAGAAGAAATAGATGACCTCAACAAACCAATAACAAGTAAAGAAATTGAATCAGTCATTAAGAAGCTCCCCAAAAAGAAAACTCCAGGACCAAATGGCTTCACCAAGTATTCAAGAAAGAATTAGTACAATCCCACTCAAACTCCTCAAAAAAGTTGAAGAGGAGGGAAGGCTGCCTAACTCATTCTATGAAGCCAACATCACCCTCATACTAAAGCCAGACAAAAATGCAAGAAAAGAAAATTAAAGAGCAATCTGTCTAATGAATATAGATGCAAAAATCCTCAATAAAATGCTTACAAATCAAATCCAGCAGCACATTAAAAGAACTATACACCATGATCATGTTGGATTTATCCCAGGTATGAAAAGATGGTTCAACATATGAAAACCAATTAATGTAATACACCATATCAACAAATTAAAGCAGAAAAGCCACATGATCATCTCAACTGATGCAGAAAAGGCATTTGACAAAATTCAACATCCTTTCTTGATGAAAACACTTCAAAGGATAGGAATAGAAGGGAACTTCCTCAAAATGATAAAGGGAATATATGAAAAACCCACAGCTAACATCATCCTCAATGGGGAAAGGTTGAAAGCCTCCCTTCTAAGATCAGGAACAAGAGAAGGACGTCCACTGTACCCATTGTTATTCAGTATTGTGTTGGATGTTCTAGCCAGGACAGTTAGACAAGAAAAAGAAATACAAGGCATCAAAATTAGAAAGGAAGAAGTAAAACTCTCACTGTTTGCAGATGATATGATGCTATCTGTCAAAAACCCTGAAAAATCCACAGCAAAACTACTAGAGCTAATAAATGAGTACAGCAAAGTGGTAGATTACAAGATTAACATTTAAAAATCTGTAGTGTTTCTATACACTAGTAATGAGCAATCTGAGGGGGAAATTTAAAAGAAATTTCATTTACAATTGCAACCAAAAGAATAAAATACTTAGGAGTAAATTTAACTAAGGATACAAAAGAATCATAGAAAGAAAGCTACAAGAAATTGCTAAAAGAAATCACAGAAGACCTAAATAAATGGAAAGGCCTACTGTGTTCATAGATTAAAAGACTACATATAGTTAGGATGTCAATTCTACCTAAATTGATCTATAGATTCAATGCAATACCAATTAAAATCCCCAAAATTTACTTTGCTGAAATAGAAAAACCAATAACCAAATTTATCTGGAAGGGCAGGTACACCAAATAGCTAATAATATCCTGAAAAAGAAAAATGAAGTCGGAGGTCGCACAGAACCTGACTTTAAGGAGTATTACGAAGCTACAGTGTTCAAAACAGCATGGTACTGGCATAAAGATAGATATACTGACCAATGGAATCAACTACAGTGTTCATATATGGACCCTCACAGCTATGGACAATTGGTCTTTGATAAGGCAGTCAAACCAACTCATCTGGGATGGAACAGTCTCTTCAATAGATGGTGCTTGGAGAATTGGATATCCACATTCAAACAAATGAAGGAGGATCCATACCTCACACCCTATACAAAAATTAACCCAAAATGAATCAAAGACCTAAACGTTAGAGCTAAGACCATAAAACTTTTAGAATAAAATGTAGGTAAATATCTTATAAAACTTGTATTAGGAGATGGTTTCCTAGATCTTACAACCAAAGCAGAAACACTGAAGAAAGAAACAGATAAATGGGGACTCCTCAAAATTAAATACTTTTGTGCATCAAAGAACTTTGTCAAGAAAGTAAAAAGGCAGCGTACACAATGGGAGACAATATTTGGAAACAACATATCAGATAAGGGTCTAGTATCCAGAATATATAAGAGATTGTTCAACTCAACAACAAAATGACAAACAACCCAATTAAAAAATGGACAAAAGACATGAACAGACACATCTCAGAAGAGGAAATACAAATGGCTAAAAGGCACACAAAAAGATGCTCAACTTCCCTGGCTGTTAGGGAAATACAAATCAAAACCACAATGAGATATCATTTCACACCTATCAGAATGGCCATTATCAATAAAACAGAAAAAAACAAATGCTGGAGAGGATGTAGAGATAGAGGCACACTTATCCACTGTTGGTGGGAATGTAAAATGGTACAACTGCTGTGGAAGGCAGTTTGGCAGTTTCTCAGGAAGCTAACTATAGAATTGCCATATGATCCAGTATTACCATTGCTAGGTATCTATTCAGAGGACATGAGGGCAAGGACACAAATGGACATTTGCACACCAATGTTTATGGCAGCATTATTTACAATTGCCAAGAGAAGGAAACAGCCAAAATGTCCATCAACCGACGAGTGGCTAAACAAGCTGTGGTATATACATATGATGGAATATTATGCAGCTGTAAGACAGAATAAAGTCATGAAGCATGCGACAACATGGACGGACCTTGAGTACATTATGCTGAGTGAGATTAGCCAGAAACAAATGGACAAATACTGTGTGGTCGCATAATAACTAGCATTAATGAGTGAATTTAGAGAATTTCAGTTAAGAACAGAGGTTATCAGGATATAGAAAGCAGGTAGAGATTGGGTAATTGGAGCTGAAGGGATACAGATTGTGCCACAGGACTGATGGTAAATATTCAGAAATGGGCAGCACAATATTACCTGATTGTAGCACAATAATGTAAGTACACTGAATGAAGCTGAATGTGAGAATGATGGAGGAGGGCTGGAGGCACATATGAAACCAGAAAGAAAGACAAACAATGAAGACTGAGATGGTATAATCCAGGAATGCCTAGAGTGTATAATGTAGTGACTAAAAGTACAAGTTAAAAAATGTTTTTGCATGAGGAAGAACAAAGAAATGTCAGTATTGCAAGGTGTTGAAAATAGATGGTCATTCATATTTTAAAATTTCAAAAAAAGAATGTAACACAAATAACAATATTAAAATAGTTAATAAGTAAAACAAAGGAAATATTGTGGGTCAGTGAGAGGGAGGGGTAAGGAGTGTGGGATGTATGAGTTTTTTTTTCACTTTTTCTGGAGTGACGCACATGTTCTCAAAATGATCATGGTGAAGAATGTACAACTATTTGATTATATTGTGAGTCATTGATTGTGTAATGTGATTGGGCATGCGTGTGGATAGTTCTCAAAAATATATATATAAAAAAGAAGTGCCCATGGAAAAAATATTTTCAGACTTATTGTATGTTCAAGCTTTTCAGATGAAGAATATTTTTCCTGTATATAAAATTCATAGTGCTACCTTCTTCCCTTAAATGTCTATAACTTTGCTCCTATATTTTCTGCCATAAAAATTTTAAGGATTTCTGAGGCTAAGCCTAACACATTTATTCTTCATAATAAATTTGATCTTTTGGAGTTGCTAAGTTTAGGATATATCATAACATTGACCATTCTGGGTCAATTTTGCTTATTCCACAGTGTATCATTTGAATATGTATATTTAAGTTTTTTTATTTCAGAAATATTTTATTGACTTACAATTTGAAGTATTTTAAATATATCTGCTCTGTTTCTCATTTTTCTTCTTATGATACCTTTTTTTGTTATACTCTGTTAGTTCCTTTTTATAAATTATCATACTGAGATGAGTTTTTCTGAGCAGAGGGTGGAGATGGGGTCATGAAATTGGCTGATCCGTATGAAATTACCTGCTTATAGGCTTAAATGGTAAAATATCAGCAATATCACACAGTTCAACACATAGAAGCTAGTTTTCATAACCTTTTCCTTCATGTTTACAGAATAGACTGTCTCTTGCAAATTTGCCTTAGCACGTTGATTCTGTAACCCTTCTGTTTCTTCTTTCAACTAAATTGAGCGTCTGTTGCCATCCTCTATCACTGCAGGGTTCTAACCCACTATTGCAAACAGGAGGAGCATTTTTGCATTTTGTACTGTTCACTGAAGATTCAAGTGTATTTTCCTAGTATTTTATGCCATGGAATGGGCAATCTCAGACAGTGTCAGCAAAAATATATTTCCACTACTGAAATATCTGTCTAAATTTCTTCTCCCTACTTCTACCTGCCCAGATTCTGCTTAATTTTAGCTGTTTATGGAAGCCTTCAGATATACTTTTGATTTTGAGTGTTATACCTCTTTTTTGCCCCTCCAAAATTTGAAAAAAATGTTTTTATGTTGTCACATTCACAGCAGAAATAAATATCATGCAAATGATACACAAGGTGTCTAAACACACTTGTGATTCAACAACAAAACAGATATAGTCTCTGTCCTAATGAGTCCTACTTTAAAGAAAGATAGAAAGACTGACATTATAATGAATATATAGATACAGAGATAAATGTTTAGAATAGTTAATTTATGTGTCCAGATCATCAGTTTGCTATGCTCCAAAAATTGTACATTATAAAGCTCCACAAAATTTAGTTGCTTTAATCAGTAACTTATGGTAATAGATATGCATTTTGTTTTAGGGTTGACTTGCCTTGGCTGGGCTCTGGCTGTCTGTTCTGTTAACCTTGGGTGGACTTATTCACATGACCAAGGATTTGCAGGCAGAGGTGGGTGGTTGTCAACTAATCTAGGCTTAGCTTTGCTGGGACATTGCAGTTTGGCTTGCCAAGTTGTTCATGTTCTTCCTGGGACAAGCAGATTAACCAAGGCATGTTTTCTTCCTGGTAATGTCAGAGGCATAAGGACACAGTGCTAAAAATGGAAGGTCATTAAGGCTATATTCAGAATTGGTACATAATCATTTCTGAATACTCTATGTGGTCAAGTCAAAAATCAAGGGGTGGGATATTTGGTCACTGATGACAGGAAGGACCAGCAAATATAAGTGAAAGTGGGTGTGGACATAGGGAATAATTAAGAATTAGGGTCAACAATGGAACTGCCCAGTCAGAGGTACTCAGAGCTGGGCCTTCTAAGCAACTCCCACTCAAATGGAATCATGGGAAAAAAACACAGCAAACTTCTCCACATTGTAACACAGTAATAATGAATAAACAGAGGGATCTTTTACCAAAGAAGTCAGACCAACTATGTCTAAGTGATTGCATTATGAACAAACACAGTTCTACATAATCGAAACTGACATACTAGCATATTTTCACTGTATGGTTTTGAAATGACCAAGGCTTAGCCATCAGTAAATTCAGTTACCTCTCTAACCACATTCATGGGCAGGTACCAGGAATCGAACCTAGGTCTCTGGCATGCCAGGCAAAAACTCTGGATATTTTTTCTTTTATTTAACTTATTCATGCAAATTATCTGCATGCTGTTTCACAATATATAAATCATAAGAATTGTCTTATTTTGAGATACCTTTCTTCAAACATGTGCCTTGCTGCACATGGACCTATCTCGAGAAGTAAACTGTGATATCCTGTGCTATAAAAAACTGTAAAGGTATTAAATTCTGAATTTGTGTGGGTATCAAAACAGTCTCAAGAGACATCCTCAATTCACTGCCCACATATATTTCAAAGAATGAAATTAAGTGAAATAGTACTCTTTTTATTATTTTGTTATGTAACTTACATGTACAGTGCATATATTCATTTGTATACATATTTCACTAAAAGATTGATTGAGAGGAGTTTCTCCAGTGGAGTTGAGTAAGTTTCTACTATATTGACCCAGGATTTATAGACACTAAGGTCTGCTCCAAATACATAAAAACAAAAATTCCTTAAAAGCACAGGTAAGTGAACAAAAGCAGACAGAATCTGGAGGGTCTGATGCTTGGAAGAAGAAAACTGCAAGAAGTGAGTTTCCCATATTTATTAATGGGGTTTAGCAGGAAGTGAGTTTCCCATATTTATTTATGGGAATTTTACCTTGGGACAGCAGCTAAACTCTGAGAAGACCCACTGTCTTTCTGGCTGAAAGTATGAAGGAGTTTGGGGTAAAAACACAGCAACTGTGGCTGATAAGTGAGGGGTAAGTCCAGAAAGAAGGGTGCCGGAAAGGAGGACATTGAATTCTGTGTAGGAATTTTTTCCAAATCTTGGATTGCCTCCAAATAATGCCTGCCCATGGCAGACTGCATTCAGTCCAGCTAACACTGGAACTGAACTGAGGCAGAGTTTGAAGTTTGATCCAAACGAGTTAATCAACTGTTACGACAAAAAAATCCAAACAATTTGGAAAAATATACCAGTCTCCATAGTTTCTACTATATGACATTCACAGCGCCCAGAGAACATTTCATAATTACTCCACATACAAAGCTACTTGAGAAAAATATGAACCATGCTCAATAAAAAAGTAATTGAGATTGTTGCAGGACATTCTGAAACTGTAAAAATGGCAGAAGCAGTGTGCTGGATTGAAGCTATTATGTACCCCAGAAAAGACCATGTTATTTTAAACCTTTCCTGTGGGTGTAGACCTCTTGTGGGTGGGATCTTTTGATTAGGTTGTTCCAATTGAGATGTGACTCACCTAATTCAAGGTGGGTCTTAATCCTTTACTTGAGTCCTTTATGAGAGGATAAAAGACAGAAAAAATGGAGAGATCTCAGAGAGAAGCATTGAGAGAGAGAGCTCACAGAGGGAGAAGAGCCCCAAGGATGTTGAGAGGACCCATAGTGCTCAGAAAGAAAGCCTCTGGAATCGGAAGCTGAAAACAACACAAGCCAGGAGGGAAGGACCAGCAGCCATGTGCTTTCCCATGTGACAGAGTCTCCCAGATGCTGCAGCCTTTCTTCAGAGTCCAGGTATCATCCTGCTGATGCCTTAATTTGGATATTTTCATGACCTAATAACAGTAAATTGTAAGTTAATAAATCCCTATTGTTAAAAGGCAATCCATTTCTGGTATATTGCATTCTGGCAGCTTTAGCAAACCTAAATAAGCATCTTTAGATATTTGGAGCCTTGATATACTAAAGCTATTTTACTTATTGAACAAGCATAATAGATATATCTTGATATTGAAGAATATATTTAAAAGCATAAACCAAGCATTTTAAAGGCAAATTTAAAAAAAAGAAGCTATACTGATTATTTGATGTTTGCAATGATTGAATAGGTTTGTATATTAGCTTTCAATATAAATGCCATTGTCAAATAAATGGTTAAAGACCTAACTGTGAACATAATAAAAACACAGCTGAAATAAAGAATACTTCTTGTTCTCCTTCTCCCCATGGTCCACAAGCATGAAGTTATAATTTTCTTCACAACACATGCACACATACACATTTTCAAAGAAATAATAATTTACTTTCCCATCCTAAAATAGGTAAGCCCTTCTTAGTGATAAAACCAACAGTCCTGGAGTAGAAGTCAAAGCAGGTATTAGAATATTACCACAACCTCTTGATTGTTCTTGGCACTTACATGGTGCTTAACCCCACCAAGACACTTTCCTCCTCTGTGAAATGACTAGGTCTAATTCCGCGACAGTTTTAAATTTCCCAAGATAGAGCAATTTGAAACAAAACAAAACAAACAACCAAGTACCATTTCATACTTCATTTCTACTATACGGGCATAAAGAATATTCTTCCTAAATTCCTCCCATATTCCAACCCAGGAAAACTTCAATGGCCTTCCTGCTGTAAGCATATAATAATTCAGCTCCACCCTTTAGAGTCAACAGTTGTAATAAGCTTTTCTGCCTAACTTTCTAACATTCAGATCTTTACTTCCAACAGTTCACCAATTTTTTCTTTTCTAGAGAAGTACATATCTCTTGATTTAATTATAGAAATAATATTTCTATAATTTTTTTCTTCCTAAGGGTCCAACAATTTTGGATTAAAACAACATTAATAGTCACAATAAAATGAGAAAAAGGAAAATTTTTCCTGATGACAATGAAGCTTAGTAACTAAAGCAAAATGTAATTGACTTGTTTTAAGTCTTTCTGAAATCTGTGGGGAGTATAAGTAACTTAAAGTTGACCTATGCCATATTTACTGTAGAGGCCAACTTGACAGTAGTGATGCTAAGCCAATTCCTTTACCACAATTAACCTGAATGTAAGCTGTGCAATTAGAAGCCAATTTGCAGTATTATATATGCATGGTTACAGCCATTCTGGGGTTTTTCCTTAAACAAGTTCTAATTACTGATCCATGTGGTATCAATAATAACTAAATTTTATGTCCCTGTAACAAACTACACTTAGAATGCTGTTGCATATGTTATTTTATGTGAATTTAACGTTTGCTTTACTTTTCAGAGCAATAAACTGTAATTGTGTAATTTATTTTCAGTTGTAATGCTGTGTCTTTTTCTTCATTTTGTTGATAGGGCTTTATTTTTCTAGAGTTTCCTTGTGAGAAAAGGAATGGTTTGAATGTGCAAAAATTTTATTTAAATGTTGATATTTTTTATTAATGTTTTAGAAAAAGATATGAAATGCAAATAAAAAGAAAACAGCCATGAACACCAAAGCATAAGCAGGCTATGTATTAAATGAAGGAGAGCGATTTCTGTGAAGTTTACATTTTTCTTGAGTTGATCCTGTTCTCATTTATACCTGACAGGAAATTCTGGAGGGCAATTAATTGCCTTCCTCACGAGTGAAGGCATTTCATTTTTTACTCTTAGCAATGGCTCTGATCTCTATGCCCTATGAAAAAGACACATACAGATTTAGATGACAGGCTTGAATCCAGTAGCTCATGTGCCTGACTACTCATCTCATAAACTGCTAGAAATGAGGATTACCCTTAAAAATTAAATCTATAAGCCCAATAAATCAATAAGGAGACTGAGAATTTTCCATGTGTACACATAAATTCTGCCCAAGGACAGCAAATCAATAAGGTGCCACACAGGAATAAACAGGGATAAGAGCTTTTTTATCAGGAATACGAGAACATCAAATATATATGTAATGTAATAAATTAAAATACACTACAAAATTATTTTTAAAACAAATAAAAAAATCTTTATTTACATGTCCAATCCAAAGGCTTCTGCTTCAGACTGCCTAAGGGCTGGAACTTCTTTATCTACAACTATTATTGATAGAGGATTCTTAAATGGAGATGAGAGCAATTGCTCCTGTCCTCATTTGACCCTAAATATCTGTCCCTGAGTGTGTCTGCTTTCAAAATTTGAATGGTAATATAAAAGCATAAAAGCAACTTTGATAACAGAAGGGTTTTCAAAGTACACCAGTAAAATCTGAATGTTTAATCATAATTCAAGGCTCATTTACGAGTGTTTTTTTTTTCTTTTGGTTCATGGCTCAATAAGAAAGGACTGTCAAATCTAAACACTTGACAATGGCAATAATAGTGCATATTAAGAGGTAACCATGCAGAAATTATATTCATTTAAATTTGTATATATGTTTTTATTTACCATTAAGATAGAAAGTCAATAAACAAACCAATTACAACACAAATCATGTTAATATCTTACAAAGTAAATCACAAGAGGGTCTTGGGCTAAGCTGTTAGTGTGGATGAGAATACAGATCTGATTTCCAGAAAATAAATCAGAATGCAGGCTTCTGTTACCAAATGCTCATTTATTATGTACATTTAGGATGCAAAAACCATTTCTCCTCTTCCTCATCTGAAGAATCACTTTAAACTGGATAACGCTCCAGGAGCACATTTAAATACCAGATTTACTGTCACAAATGACCTCAAACTTGGTGGCTTAAAAGAGCACATACTTCTCTCACAGGTCTGGCAACTGAAAGACCAAAATCAGGGTGCTGACAGGGCTGGGAGCCCTCTGAAGGCTTTAGGGGAGATTCCTGCCAATGCCTTTTTTCAGCTTCTGGTGGCTTCAGGTGTCCTTGGCTTGTGGCTACATAAATGCATTCTCTACCTCTGTCTTCACATTGGCTTCTCTACTCCCCTACGTTTCCTTCTCTGCAACTCTTAAAACAACCCTCCCCACCCCTCAAAAATTATATTTTAGATTCAAATGCTGAGAGAAGATTACATTTGCCTAGTTAGGTCTTATATAAAAGCAAAAATTTTTTTTTTATTCCACAGTTGATAATTCCACCAAAGTCACAGGGAAAAGACAATTTTCCAAACTAAACAAGATCATGCAGAACTAAACAAAATATCTCCACAATAGACATTCTAAGCAAAGGGAAAACATGCTCAAAGCTGTAGTTTTGTGAAAACACATGGCATACTCTGAAAGCAATGAAGAGTACTTTAAGACTCAAAGTACAGGTATTTGTTGGTTGAGTGGTAGAACTGACATAAAAGAAAGCAAAACTTCTATTCAGAAGACAGGCCAACGTTTTGTGAGCTACATGGTCTCTGTCGCAACTGTCAACTGGACTGTTAAAGTACAAATTCAGTCATAGACAATATGTAACTAACTAAGCATGGCTGTGTTTCAATAAAACTTTATTTACAAAAAATAAATAGATGGAAGGCTGGATATGGCCAGCAGGCTATGTAGTTTGCTGACCTTTAGATGCAGGCTCTAGATCCATGATTGCCAAAGGGAACCAGATACATCCTACCATATATGCAAGTTGAACCCCAAAATGTAGAAAAATATAGGAGTCTTTCATTTATATTTATATTTACATTTATTTATATTCATATAAATTATATTATAGTTATATTTATACTCCTCATTCATTTATATAGTCTTTCATTTATATTTATACTCCTCATTCTTCAAAAATTCCTGTTATATATTGTACTGGTTTGAAAGGATGTATGTTCCCCAGAAAAGCCATGTTTTAATCTAAATCCCATTTTGTAAAGGCAGAATAGTCCCTTTTCAATATTGTATGTTTGAATCTGTAATTAGATCATCTCCCTGGAGATGTATCCCAATCAAGAGTGGTTGTTAAACTGGATTAGGGGATGTGTCTCCACCCATTTGGGTGGGTCTTGATTGGTGGTTTACTGGAGTCCTATAAAAGAGGAAACATTTTGGAGAATGAGAGATTCAGAGAGAGCCGAGAACAACATGGTCGTGAGAAGCAGAGAGTCCATTAACAGCGACCTTTGGAGATGAAGAAGGAAAACACCTCCCAGGGAGGTTCATGAAACAGGAAGCCAGGAGAGAAAGCCAGCAGATGATGCCGTGTTCACCACATGCCTTTCCAGATGAGAGAGAAACCTTGACTGTGTTCGCTGTTTCCGCTTGAGAGAGAGACCCTGAACTTCATTGGCCTTCTTGAACCAAGATATCTTTCCCTGGATGTCTTTGATTGGACATTTCTATAGACTTTATTTGGGACATTATCTCGGTCTTAGAACTGTACACTAGCAACTTATTAAATTCCCCTTCTTAAAAGCCATTCTGTTTCTAGTATATTGCATTCTGGAAGCTAGCAAACTAGAACATATATGTATATTATTGTATAGAATATGTTTTTTGAAACATATGTGTCTATAGTTCATTATAAATGCTTATACTTTTATTGGAGGTACTTGCTCAGCACTGTCTTACTAATTTATACGTATGACTAAAAAAATTATAGACAACTGCTCTCAGCAATAGGGAATCATTGTACTTGTTTTTCTTAATCAGCTAAGTAACCTAATCAGAATTGTTTTTAAGAAGGATAATTTTGTAAGCTATATTTTCATTATGTTTAATTTCTTTAGCAGGAATGTAGCTATCATTTTCTGTTCAACACAAAAGATTTCTTAATTTGGTCTCTTATCACTTAGACTATCTTAGTTTTTTCTAGTATATTTTATGATAGTTGCCCCAAACTGAAGCCATAAAAAGCATCAATATTACAGAGAATAGTGATACCCAAAGCAACAAAGAATATCAGTAACCTGACAACTTGTTGCATCAAAAATTTCAGTGGAATTTTTGGCTTTGTTTGTAGGAAACAGTGAAACCATTCAGTAGAACAAGTCTAACTCTCATGATAGAAGGATAGTTATTAGGTGGTTTAAAAACTGAACTGTAATAGGTAAAAAAGAAAATGGAATCTTTACTAGATATGAACAGATACTATCTTCCTTGGTGTTTCAAAGATGCAATATCTATGTGGGTAACCCATCTCACACTCTAGTTTCAAATTTCCTTAATTTTCTGCCACTCCATCTCAATCTCTCATCCCTGTAGTCACATCCTATTGGTATTACCAAAAATTGTGCCAACCAAACTTTGTGACTAATAGCTTCCATTTTTCTTGCTCATTTCTCAATATCCCTTTCCAATAACCTTTCTACCTTATTTAGAAATCAAATCAATTGACCCTAATTTATATTATAGATTATTTCTTTCCTGATTAAACTTCCTTCCTTGTTCACCTTGGGTTCCTGATTCATGATTACAATCACTCTTTTGCCAATACACTCAATTTCATGCTGAAGAACAACAAGTTATCAATCAAACTTTTCTTATTATGTAACTATTTGTAAATGTCACTCTTATACCACCACAGGCGAATATTTTATGTTAAATTGTGTGGAGTAGACAGGTGCTATTGTTGAGATGTAGAAGAAAGCAGTGGATAAAGTGGGTACTTTCCTGGCTGCAGGAAGTCTTAATCTAGTATTTCGGGACACAGAGGAATCAAATAAATAGGAGGACATTCGTAGAAGGGAGACTGAGAAGAATAAATAACCAGAAACAAATAAAATGGGTATAATCTAATGAAGTAAATAAAAGGGGTTAAGATTTGGAAACAATGCCAAGAATACTTTAAACGTGTAGTGTTTATCTTTGCATATACAAGTTACAAGTTTACATAAAATTACACCATAAAGTGACTATTGGACAGCTCACATATCGAACAGCAATCTACATTTTAGGACACATTATTAGTCAAATAATACACTGTTTCATGGGCAGTAAGAGAATTATTTTCTTCTGCAAAAATATCACTAAATTTTATGTTCTTGATGGTATTTAGACTCAAAGCCATTCATTTCTATATATAAGAAAAATTATCAAATTAATTAAGTTAAATGTTTAGTATTTGATTAAGTGTCTTTTACATAATGTTGTGCCCAATCATTTTTTATGGCTCCAATATATTTAGCATGACAGGGTAAACAAGATTAAAAACACAAAAGCTACTTACTGAGCTCAATCAGCATTTCCCCCTGGATCTGCATTTATTACAGACTCATTTGCAACTTGTATATAAATTAAAATCCATGTGTACATACTAAAGACAATTAATCATGTTATGCTAGTGTTTTTCTATATCTTGATCTATGACATCCTTCTACACTCATAACTTCTTTGTGATATTCAGGAATTGAAAAAGTTATTTGAAACAATGAGTCAAGACACAAAGTTTTCTCATCTATCTACAAGGAAAAAATATATATCCCTCTTTAATGATAAGCACCAAATCTTACATTTAAGAAATATAGTAATTACAGAAAGTGTTCTAGAATTTTTCTTCTAATAGTCAGAAACAGCCTAATTTATGGAACATAATGATAATAAAGGAACAATGTAGACAAGGCTTAACTTAACAAAAAATGTTTTAATGTCAAGAGTTCTTCAGCGGGGTGCCGGGATAGAATATTCAGTTGTAGAGCACTCAGTGGTGGAATGCTCACTTGATATGTGGGAGACCGGGATTCAAGTCCTGCCCTATGCACCCAAAAGATTAAAAAAGATAGTTTATCAGAATGTTCACTCAAAACTTTTATGTTTTACATTATATAGGGGTGGGAAGAAAAGACAAGCCCACCTCTGAATGAATTCAAAGGTTAAGCTCTAGAAAGCCTGCACTTTCTCTATTCTAGATAATATCTCCACAGGCAATTAGCTATTGTCTAGGACATGAAAAGAGAGTAGTTATGAAGAGAGACAAAGTAAACTTGGGTTGTCTAATCAGGTATTTTATTAGCAGTTGTATCAGAGACTCCTATCTATGTTTAAACATGCTTTAAAAATCCATTAATTCATTCTGGGCGTGAAAGGATAGCTCAGTGGTAGAATTCTCGTCAGCCATGTGACAGACCCAGGTTTGATTCCCGGTCCATGCACTTCACAAACAAACAAACAAACAAAAATTCAACAAATGGTGCTGCAATAACAGGATACTCACATGGAAAAATAATGAAATGTGATCTCGCTATACAGCATACCAAAAAAAAAAAGTTAAAAATGCATTAATTCATTCTGAATAAGCATGTTTTGACTTAACTAATCAAATTTGTTCAAATATGCAATTTGTTATGTTCACGTAATGTGCATTGATATCAGCTCCATTGACCCTTTCAATAAGAGGCAAGGGAGCCAAGTTTTGCATCAAGGGTCACAGTTAACTTATAAATGTATGGATACATGTAAAATTGTGTATATACATAAATACAACTTTTTGAATTCTATATATGAACAATAACTGAGATTTCAAGGAAATTAGAAAGATTGTAACAAGTCTCTAAAATATGGTCATTGAAAAAGAATCCAGAGTCAATTGAGTGGAAGAATTACAGAAAACTTTCCTGATATGTAAAAAGAAGTTCCAAGCCCCCCCAAATCAGTTTTGCAGCATAATTAAAAATAAATCCTACAAATCTAAAAATATTAAAGTATCTGAAAAAAATTAATGTAGTATTCTATTTGTAAAAGGATTTCAAAACCAGAACACATACAAGCACATAAAACATAACTTATATTACACTTTCCCTTCTCAATAGTGAATGCCAAAGGAAAACAGTAGTTTGCATAGAGTTTTGAGACAAGGTATTTATAAGCCAAGAACTATATAGTCATTCTCATTTAGACCATATGCAAAGGCAAGTGGAAATTCCTTACTAGATATGTAAAGAATAATATATATTTATAATCTGATATGTGTGTGTGTGTGTATACATTTTTGATTGTATCAAATGTAGATGTAGATACAGATACAGATATACATACATGTTGTAAAGATATGTATGCAAGCATGTAGACATAATCAAACTATAACAAAGATGAAACAGGCACTTAACTCTGAAAAGTCCTATTCAAAGCAAAAAATAAGTAAGAAATGAGCATCCAAAGTACATAAATATATGTCTTTAAGACTAGGTAATATTTGTGATTCTAGAAAAGCTTGAATACAGAAAATCAAAGCAATAAAAAGGATTATTGAAATAAATAATATATTTATTATATTTGATGTTTTATTTTTAATAATTACTCCCTGCTACTGTAAACCTACATAAAATTAGCATGGTCATGAAAGAGAGAGAGAGAGAGAGAAGGAGGAAGAGATAAAATAAGGACATGCCAAATTCCTCAAATTAAAATACATCTTTCTTGTCCTTACTTACTAAAAAAAAAGCTAAGACAATATAATCAATATGAGATGACATGAATCAGATACACCATCTAATGATTTAAATTTGCTACTCCTAAAAGCAAAATAAAATAGTGGCTATAAACGGAGACTGGAAAGTCAGATAACCTGAGGGTGAAAATCTGGTTCTAATGTTTGATAATTTTTTACTTTGCTTTAAAAGTTTTGCTCTAGTTTCCTCATCTGATAAAGGGGAATTATAATATGCCCACCTGTCATGGTCAGGCTCATATGTCAACTTGGCTAGGTAGTGGTGCCCAGTTGTTTGGTAGGGCAAGCATAGGCCTGTCTGTTGCTATGAGGACATTTCATGGACTTAAGTCATGATTATGTTGGCTACATCCACAGCTAATTGCCTTTGTAATCAGCTAAGGGGCATGTCTTCTGCAATGAGTGATGCTTAATCTAATCACCATAAGGCTTTTAAGGAGTATTCAGAAGAGACAGTCACTCTTCCTGCTTCAGCCAGCCTGCCTTTCCTGAGAGTTCACTGAGGACCAAGCTGAACTCTCTTGGTCAAGAGAGTTGACCAAGCTGCCAGCTTGTGGCCTGCCCTACAGACCTTGAATCCTTACATCCCCATGGTTGCCCAGCCAGCCTCTCCTGAGAGTTCACTGAGGACCTTTATTGGAGCTGCCAGCTTGCAGCCTGCCCTACAGACCTTCAACTTTACATTCTCATGGTTACATGAGACACTTCTATAAATTTTATATTTTATATTTATGGATATCTTCTGCTGATTCTGTTTCTCTACAGAATGCTAGCTAATACACCACCCAAAGTACTGTAGTGACAATTCAGTTAGTTTAAATAAGCACTCTTAGAACAGTGTCTAACTCATAGATACCTTATAGAATGTTTGTTGTTAATATTATTATTGCTAAACAAAAGAAGTATTTCAGTTTGTATGCTGCTTACAAGAGACAATGCTATTTCAAGAAGATAATCATAAAATATGAGAATAAGTGTTCAGGGGAATATGTATTGGTCAAAATAGAAAGAAAGAAAAATATTCATAGCTAAAGGAATTTCATAACCATGAAAAATAAATGGGAGTAATACATTGAGTAAAAGTCAAACAATAAATTCATATTAAGGAGTTAAGCATTGAGCCTCTGTATATTTAAATTCATAGCAAGAACATTAATTTTACAACAGTTGGAAATCCAAAGAGAAATGGACAAATACAAAAATGTAGAAGGAGATTTATATATAGAACTCTTGGTGTTTGACTAAAATAGATCGAATGGGTAAAAATAAAGGTACAGAGGATTTGAATTATTTAGTAAGATTAAACTTTATTTGTACATTGTTGAAGCTTCTGTTACAAATATACTTCCCTTCCAACCAACCAAAGAAAATTTGTCAGAATAATTAATGTATAAAGGTGTATGTCCCTACAGTAACAAATAAATGCCCCCACTTAGTCTCCTCCTTCCCTCCAATCCTCTGTTATAGTTCTCCAATGATCAAAACCAAGTGGAAGCTACAAAGCTGAGAAACCCATTGCTGTGACTCCATATAGGCCAGACTTCTGGGACAAAAGCAGAAAGGTGAGAGAAATGGAAGTTATCTGGCAGAGAAGCCACAGAGAAAATGTCAGGAAATTCCCCAAACCATGAACGGCCAAGAAATATGCACTCTGACCCCAATTAAAGATAATATTCCATTTTTACAATAAAATTTTAAATTAAAAAATCTACCTGCATTAGCCAATGACTTTGTTCAGTACCCCTCTTAATAACTCATTATTTCCTTACATTCTTCTGAGTAATATAGTTTCTTTAATAGTTCTTTTTAAAAGGCTGTTTTAATGGTAAATTTAGTCTTTATATGTGAGAGGGAATGATAAGCAAAAAAATGAATACTGAGGAAGCAATATTTAACATGTAGCAAATGTAGATAAATGTCGATTATAAAATACTAATTTGGGGGAATTAAAAATACAAAATATATGAAATACTATGCAACAATAATATGGAAGACAGAATAGTTAAAGCAGTCTGAGTTCTTTATAGCATTTGAGAAAATGAAGATATTGATTTACCTCAGAGATTAAGTATATATATATCTCAGATACATATATATATATACTCAGAACCTCGGAAATAGTAGAGGGAAAGAAAGAATAAAAGAAAAATATATCAATCAAACAGAAAGTAGGAGGAAAGAAAAAGAGGAAGAAGAAAAACAAGTATGCTAAATAGAAAAGAGAAATTAATATCAGCAATAAGCATTATAAATGAAGAAAGAGTAAAATAATCTATTAAGAAAAAGGTAATCCGATTAAAAAAAAAAGAAAAGCTAATCCAGTTGCAAGTCATTTTAAAAACTTGCACTTGAGATAAATGATCCAAAGTTATTGAAAATAAAGGAATCAGAAAATATATTCTTGTCAGAATTTTTAGTAATAACCAACATTTGGGAAAAATTAATAGTCTATCAGTAAGATTATAGGTATATACACATACATTTGTATACATAATGTGATATTAGGTACATACTAATTTAATGATGTACTATATAGGATATAAAATAAATGAACCAAATTTCAGAGAATAATGACCTTGAATAAAAAAGATTTTGTATAGTTATATTTATAAAATAACCATTAAAAAATCTTTGTCAATATTTATCAATCACAAGAAATATAAAATGAAAATAAAAAACTGGTAAGATATTTATCAAATTGATGGTGGTAATTCTTCAGAGAGAAGGAGGGAAATCAGTCTGGAGAGTGAACAAATGATTTCTCAATATAAAATAAAGTTGGCTAAATGTTAATATATTTTCGTTCTGCTTATTTATTAATCATTATCTGTAGCTTCACTTCTTGGGAACTTTGAAAAAATATATGCTATTTTCTTTAGGCTGATAAATAAAAAGGAGACCTGCAAAGGCAATAGTAAAATGTGAGGTGCAGGTGTACTTAATGTTATATATGCTTCCCAGTCCACTGTTTGAGAGATATGCCACAAAAATGAGATATTGCCAGGAATAAAGATCAGGCATTGTGTCCATTCACAGATATGATCCCTGTGTTTAGATCTTAGAAGGGATGTTAACCTCTATCCCTGGACCATCAAAACGTCTAAATCTTTTTCAGTTTATTTCTTTAAAATGTAACTTAAACCGCTCTTTGTTCAGTAATCCATTATAACATGAAAGATATTAATAAGTTCAAGAAAATATTTGGATGACAAATGGCCCCAGAGTAGAAAAAGGTGACCGTTGGCAGATTGCTTAAGGACAAAATGAACACACGACCAAACAACAACAAAAACAGGACTTCTATGGTCTGGAAAGTGAAACTATTAATATAGCACTAATAACTGTGGACATTGACTACTAATTCCTTAACCGGACAGCCAGGGTGTAATATAAATGCGTAAGGCGGGCCAGGCTTTATCAGGGAAAGGCGACTGAAAGTCTCGGTGTAGGGGAAACACCGGTGAGTGGGAGAGGCAGTGTGGAGCCTGAGAATACTTGTTTCTCCTGAACAATCTGCTTCTACTCAGCTGCAGCTGATTGTGTTTACTCAAGAAAGGAGCCTCCAGTGTTGTTTTGCAACTGGATTTACAAGTGAAGATAAGAATCCTTGTGGTTTTGAAATATTTCCTGATTTTTGAATATTGGGAACAAATTTAAATTTACAACACTGCACTGGCCACTGCTGTGTAATAAACAAACCCTGGCATTTTTCTATCTAGGTGTCTAGGCCACCAATGGGCTACCAGTATGTGAAATTTGTGCCCCAAAATTTTGCCAACCATGTCAACACCGATGATTTATGACGAAGCTTCTCAAAGGCTTAGTTGGGGTCCCAGCAGTGAACTTCCTCATTTTTTTGTGGGAACAAACTTTCTTGGGACATGGAACAGAGGTGATGAATTCTTAAATGCACCCCCCCATGACCATCAAATAATTGGGCCCCTCTAACTTTCCCTGTTGAAAGTAAAATCCTTGGGGCTCCACCAAAAAACAAAAGGGCTGTCAGGTATTTAGACCAGAGATCACCCTCTCTGTGTCCAGTTTTTAGTGAACACATTTGTTTGTTCAGCATCTCTTGGCTCTAGTGATAATAAATTCCTTCATCTCTGTAAAATCTTTCATCCCACTGAAATGTATATTCAACAGAACTGGATTCTAGTTATTATGTATAGAAATTTTTCATGTGCCTGAAGTTTTAAATTTATTCATGTTATTAGAACCTAAAATGCATTATAAAATATTTGTTGAATGGGAGTCTAGATGTTTGAAATTAACCACACTCTGAGGTTACATCTTAATAAGGATAAAGATGCTATACATCTTACATACGGTGATTCCAAGTGAGGACAATTCCCAGGTTATATCTGTCAGAATGGACTCCATAGTGGGAACCAACCTGAGTAGGAGAAAGCACTATGGTGAGCATAAGCTGTCAACAAGGGGCTGGTATTTTGATTTGAGCACATGGTAAATTGCCTTCAGGGATTGGAATGAATTATGGCACCCATAAAAACTGTAAGGTCTCTACCACGATTGGGGATCCTCCAAACCAGAGAACTACCCCAAACTCAAGTCTTCTCACTTAAACCAAGTGTGTCTTCAATATCATTACACAAATCCTTTCCCTCCTCCTAATTTAATTTCTATACAGTCCCCTTTTGGACAACACCACAATTCTCTGTACGTGCTGTCTTATAATAGGTTATCCATTTATATCGGATCAATAGTAAAATAACATCATTATATGAGACAAGATTACCTCACTGTGTTTATTCCACATACAAAATTTAATCATCATTCAAATAAAAGGTTATTTTTAGTAAGAACATCAAAATACTATAATATATTCTATATACTGAATAAAAGCCAGAGAGAACAATATAAGTTAGAGGAGAAAATACATTGTAAATTTAGTTATATACATACATATATATATACATATATATATATGTAAAGAGCAGCATAGTGACAATTATTACTAAGTGTATTGCTATTTAATTCTTTAGATTTTCCATGTTAACACTATCATAGCAGTTAAAATGAAAATATTAATAAAATCATGGAGTTAACTTCAAGGAAATAAACATTAATGGGTAGTCTATGGATAGAAAAGTAAGTGAGTCATGGTGGGAATGCCAATCTCAATGATAATTTACAAATCATACACTGCTGTTGAAAGCACAGTTGGCAAGTGAATTTCTGCTTAGTTGCAAACACGCAATGAAATGCTCCTCATCAGTGGGTACTCAGGCAAGCCTTCGCTGCTGAACCAATAATTGGGGGAGTGTTTGGTTCTGTGTGTTTAACAAAACGAATTCGCCTTTGTTTAAATATCACATAATTAAGATTGTTTTGTCATATACAGGTGTTTTTATTACCTGTATTATTCTTAGTTTTTATTTGCTTTTACAGATTACAGGCATCAGAGAGTTAAAATAGCACTGAAAAGCAAATTCAGGGCCCCCCCGCCAGTGAAAGCATCATTATAGGTGTATCAATAGCACTTTCAGACTCCTGACAAGTTTATGATATGGAAGACAATAGAGATTTTTTTTTAAAGAACTGTTACAAGTATGTATTTTGTGAGTTAGGTTAGTTTCAGAGAGCTGATTCGCTAAAATTATAGTTGAATCAGTTTTATTGCTAGTATTTCTGCTGGCAGAACCAGTAAAAATCATTCATTCAAAATAGAACCTCTCTATTTGCTGGAGAAAAAATAATCTAACTGAACATTTTGATAAAAGTATTTTGTTGATATTTGTCTAGATGCTTCTTAAATTTTTTATTAGTGATATTCTATTTAGGTTAAAATATATTATTAGAAGGCCATATAGCTTAATGTATAGTTGGTATGTCAACATGTGAAAATATATAAAATGAATAATATTTCTATCTTTTTCTCTTTTCTAAATCTAAAATTTTAGCTTAAAAAATCTTGCTTATAAATATGTGAAAGATAGTTTTACTAATAAAAATCTGTAATAATTTCTGGTGGATTTTTTTATTGAAGTATTCTGATTAGCATGCAATTTTTAGTTAATAAATTATTTTCATGTCTAAAACTCAAAATCTATAATGTGCTTTTTCAATCTCAATTCACAGTGATTCATTACACAGTTGACAATTTTACCTAGAAAACATCCAACTATTGACTTTTCTGTGCTTATTTTTCTTAAGATTCTCAACTATCTCCAGGGGAATTTTACAGAGCGCAGCTCCTTTTTGGAGTGATGTATGTGTTCTTTGGTAGTTAAACTTTCACTCAATTCTTAATACAACTGAGGACAGAGCTCATTAATCATACCCGAAAGCACAGAACTATGGTTATACCTCTGTATTTCAAGGTAGTAAGTAGGATCTGTTATCTTTTATGCCCAAAGAGATTTATTCAAGTGGTCATTATACAACTCCAACCATTAAATTATCTTCTGTTAACTATCAATTTGTATTTCCAAATCAATAGTTAATTCTACTGCCCTTATATGTGCATTAGAAGAGTATATAGCACTAACATTGCTAAAATATTCATTATCCTAAAACTTTTATAAAGTTGTTACTTGATTTTCAAGGTATTTAAAAGAATTGCATTTGCCAGTCTTTTAAATATTAAAAAGAAAAAATGTTTCACCTCTGACAAATGTAAAGTATCTTAGTCATGACAAAATGCTTTATCCTTAAGTATACAGTAAGTATGGTGGCATAGATATTCTGGCTGTCTATCTATCTATCTACCTATATCTATCTATCTGTCTATCTATCTATCTATCTATCTATCTATCTATCTATCTATCTATCTATCTATCATCTATCTATCTCCATCAAGATGGGTCTTATCCTATTACTAGAGCTCTTTGAATAAGTAGAATGAAATTCAGACAAAGGAAGAGAAAGTCATAGTAGGCAAAAAGTTGAACCCAGAGGAGAAGGGAAAGACCTGGAGATGCTGCCACATGCCTTTCCATGCAATGGAGGAGCCAAGATAGCTGCTACCAGCTCCAGACAACCAACTTATGGAGAAAGCATCACCTTGAGGACACCGTGATTTGGACTTTCTTTTAGCCTCAAAACCATAAGCTAATAAATTCTCATTATTTAAGAAAATCCATTTCCTGAAATTTGCTTAAGCGGTCTAGGAAACTAAAACAATTTCTATGCCTATCCCTTACCTTCCTTCCTTGCTTCCATCCTTCCTTGCTTCTTTCCTCTCCCGCCTCTTTTTTCTTTATCTCTCTGTACTATCTATTCACATGCACTCACAAACAAAACACTTTAGAACATTGTGTAAAGAGCTATTAAATAGAATTATTTTTAAATATATATATTTTTAGAAGTAATAATAATTGCTTTACCAGCCTCTAATATGTACTCTCCCTCTAGTCAAAATCCATCCTGCCTCCCACCCCTGCCGACACTGCCCTGGTGTTGAGGCATGCGCCCACGAGCCTGCCTCCTCCATGGCCCCACACTCCCCTCCTACCCTGTCTTAAAACAAAATACATATGGTTCATGTCCTTTGGAAATCTGACTCCTTGTTTAACAAAATCCCTGACATTAACTTAATTTCTTTAAAAATGTTCTCCCTTCCTTACTTTTTAATTTTACCATAGAGATTACCGTCTCCAGTTAAAAGTCAATCCATCTTCATGCACTGACTCTTTTGAGCCTTTTCTACCTCAATCTATTACGCTCCTCTCTCTTTCTTCTACTTCTCATTCTCCACTGCACCCTTCCGCTCAGCATTTGTATATACGCTAATGTTTTCTATCTAACAAACCAGCAGAGTCACTTCCCTCTCAACTCTGTAATCTCCTTAGAATAGTTGCCTTAACTGTGTTTCCATACATAATTAATATCCTTTCCACACTTGTCACAATTCCCATTCACCCTTCAACTCACCTTTTAACTAGGATTGCAAGACTTAGCAAACCAAATAAAAATGAAAATATCAGTATTACTAGTTAAATGTAAATATTCAAATAGACAACCACTGATTTTTGAATTATAAATACATCTCAAATATTGTGTGTATTTTATCTGGCAACTTTAATTTCAACCAAACATCCAGCTTCCACTGTGAACCAAAATTGCTCACTTCAATCAGATATTATATTTTGTTCCTAATTCAATTTCCCTAGAAACACCTGAAGCAGGCCAAAGGTGTCAGGTAATTAACACCTACTTGGAGTAGTTTTCCTCTGAGAGAGAGGTTTTGGTGTAAAAATACCCCAGTTCCTATGTCCCCTCCCATGGGATAATTCCGAGGTGTGTATTTTGCTTCATTTCCAAGAGTTGCACCATGGAATTAAGCTCCAAAGTGGTAGTTGGCTTAAATTATGCACCTTTTATTAGTGCTTTCCCCTATCATTTTTCCCAGCTCCTTCCAAATAAACTACTTGCACTTACATAGTTGCTTCAGAGTCCGTTTCAAGGAAAAATCAAAAGGGAAGGCTCAAATTTGTTCCCATTTCACTTTTCAATTTATATTCTATTCTTGATTATCTCTTCACTCACATGGCTTTAAGCACTGCCTATAGATAGATTTACACTTTTCAAAATTTTATCTCCAGCTCAGACCACTCTTTCTAACTTTCAGACTTACAACGCAAATAGTTGATTTGCCATTCATCTGAATTACTCTCAATCATCACACAAATAACATGCTTGACATTATTTTTACCTTTTCCTCATTTATGTTCTTCCTCTTTCAATAAATGGCTTCTCCACCTACCCAGTTCATATACAGAAGGGTGGTCAGACGTCATCCTCAAGAACTTCCCATCCCTAAGCTCCAAATCCCATCTGTTACCAAGCCCCAGAGATTTTGTCCCAAAGTACATTTCTAATAGGTTTATTTCTCTCTCTTGTGACTGCTGCCACCGTAGTTCAAGCAATATGCCCTTGAAATACCGAATGTACAAATGCACAAAGACCAGAGCATTATTATTATTAGTTTATAATAATGTCCCATTATTAGCAGTTAGCAGAGCAGAAATCTCTGTCCCACTACCTGTAGCAACAGTCCAGATGGTTGACTTTGACTACATCAATCAGTCGGGGAAGCTGAACTACATACCTGTAGTAATCAACCCAAAACAGATAGGACTTGAACAATAACTGACGACTTCCCTAATACTTGCTCCCACTTCCAACTGAGAATCAACCTGAGTAAACAAAATATGCTCCAGCTTCTGCATGCCACCAACCTCCAATCAGGACATACCTGACATCTTCCCTTTTTTTTCATAAAGCTTTTTCATTTCTCTGCCTACCTTTGAGTTTCTGCCAAACCCAAGTGATGTTCGCTGACTCCCTTGCTATTGTCACAAGCCCTAAATAGGCTTTTTTTGTTGTTGTTCTTATTTTGGTGTTTCTTCATTTATTTCCACACTCCTAACCATACTTCTTACTTTTATTCTTGATTTCTCATAATTCATTCTCTACAGAGTAGACAGAGTGGTATGTTAAAAAAATAAATTAAATTTCGTACTTCTCTCCTCGTATGACTTCTTAAGATTCCTTATTTCCTTCCTAATAGTGTTCAAATCATTAGTATGTGTGATGTGGCCTCAGCCTAGCTCTCCATCCACACCTCTGGCCATTATCACCTATTATACTAGACTTTAAATTAATTGAATCAACCTAATGCTAAACCTCAAGAGAGAGATCCTGTTTCCCCAGCCCATTCACCACCACTTTTAACTAGTTTTCTCTTCATATTATATCACAGTCTGAAACAATGTATGCATTTCTGTAAATAGTTGTTCAGTGTTTTTCCTTCCTCTCAGAATGTAATCTCTGTGAGCACAAAGGCAGTCCGTTCTGTTCCATACTGTGAATGCCAGGTCCTGGGACATATTTTATGCCTGACTTATGGGTCAGCTTAATTGACCCATAATTGATTGAATGGATAAACTAAAACAATCAGAGAATATGTGATAAGCTGTACATTTAGAAGGGCATTAAGCCCATTTACTCTTCCCTAATATGCGGAATCTGAGGAAAGCTACATTATCTATACTTTATTGGATTTCTAATATGCTCCAGGCACTGTGATGGCATTTTACAAGTTTCTCATTTGATCTTCAAGAATCTATTGAATGAGAGTTTAGTCTATACAATGGTATAACAATGGGATCTGAACTCAGAGATTTTAGAATCTATTAAATTTTGAGGTGCGTTGTGAAAGTAACCCACAACTTACTTTATAAAATTTCATCCGCATAAAGTCTCATTATTGTATTAGGGTTCTCTAGAGAAACGGAATCAACAGGGAACACGTGCAAACATAAAATTTATGAAAGTGTCTCACATGACTGCGGGAACACAGAGTCCAAAATCCACAGGGCAGGCTGTGACGCCGACGATTCCAAGGGAGGGTCTGGATGAACTACAGGAGAGGCTCGCCGGCCAAAGCAGGAAAAAGACTGTTTCTTCTGAATCCTCCTTAAAAGGCTTCAGGTGATTAGACTGAGCATCACTCAGTGCAGAAGACACTCCCCTTGGCTGATTACAAATGGAATAAGCTATGGAGGCAGCTGACGTGATCATGATTTAATTCTATTAAATGTCCTCATCGCAGCAGACAGGCCAGCACTTGTCCAACCAGACAAACAGGTACCACCACCTGGCCAAGTTGACACATGAACCTGACCATGACAACTATTGAAAGAAAATTTCCCAGTGTTTTAATCATGTAATTTCCTGGGATAAAATGTTATTACTTATATTAAAATGTATAGCAATTTTAGGGCAGTGCAATGGTGGCTCAGTGACAGAATTCTCACCTGCCATGCCAGAGACCCGGCTTTGATTCCCAGACCCTGCCCATGCCAAGAAAAAAGAAACTGAATAAAAAAAATGTATAGCAGTTTTAGATTAACCCCAATTTGTAAGTACATATTATGGCAGCAAGAAAACACTGCTGTGGAAAAAAAACCAAATTATCCCTGCATAGCATGTAAGCTCATGGGTTCCAATTGTGTTGCATCACTTGTTTTGTTTCATAAGATACTTATCTTCTTCATATATTTGTTCAATTCTTCTGTAATAGGTAGATGGTAACAGTATCTAATTCATAAGTGAAGTTATGAGGAATAAATGTATTCATTTGTACACAGTCCTTCAAATAGTGCTTGCCATATAAGTGATAGCAATGATCATCTGCTTCTGAAAACTCATTGCTCATAGTATGCCACCTGTTAATTTATACAATTATTATTAAAAATTTTAAAATGCAACAATTATTATAAAAAATAAAAATAATTGAACAAGGCAATTTGAGGTGTAATTGTATTAGCTTCCTGAGGCTGCCATAACAAACAAGGTGGCTTAAAACAAAAGAAATGTATTTTCTCACAATTCTGGAGTGTAGAACTAGGATATCTGCCAAGGTTGAGTCACCTCTGAGAACTCTAGGGAAGAATCCATTCTTTGCCCCTGCCAGCTTCTGGTGATGTAGTCATTCCTTGGTCATTGTGCTGGTTTGAAAGGATGCAAGTCCCCTAGAAAAGCCATGTTTTAATCTAAATCCCATTTCATAAAGGCAGAATAATCCCTATTCATTACTGTATGTTTGAATCTGTAATCAGATCATCTCCCTGGAGATGTGATTTAATCAAGAGTGGTTGTTAAGGTGGATTAGCTAGAGGTATGTCTCCACCCATTTGGGTAAGTCTTAATTAGTTTCTGAAGTCCTATAAAAGAGGAAACATTTTGGAGAATGAGAGGTTCAGAGAGAGCAGAAGATAGCCACGAGAAGCAGAGTCCAGCAGCCAGCGACTTTCGGAGATGAAGAAGGAAAATGCCTCCTGGGGAGCTTCATGAAACAGGAAGCCAGGAGAAGAAGCTAGCACATGATGCCATGTCTGCCATGTGCCCTTCCAGATGAGAAAGGAACCCTGACCGTGTTCACCATGTGCCTTTCAGATGAGAGAGAAACTGTGACTGTGTTTGCCATGTGCCTTCTCACTTGAGAGAGAACCCCTGAAATTCATCAGCCTCCTTGAACCAAGGTATCTTTCCTGGATGCCTTTGATTGGACATTTCTATAGACTTGTTTTAATTGGGACACTTTCTCAGCCTTAGAACTGTAAACTAGCAATTTACTAAATTCCCCTTTTTAAAAGCCATTCCGTTTCTGGTATATTGCATTCTGGCAGCTAGCAAACTAGAACAGTGTTCTTGGCTTGTGACTCCAAAGATGTTTTTGCCTGCTCCCCTTTTCCTTCCCTGTCTCTTCTTTGAAGCTCTTATACAAGCACTTATCATTGGATTTAGGACCCACCCACATGATTTTGGATAAATTCATCTTGAAACTCTTAATTACATCTGCAAAGACCCTCTTTTCAAATAAGTTCATGTTCACATATTCACAGGTTCCAGGGGTTAGGGCATGGAGAGGAGGTTGTGGCATCATTCAACCCACTATAGTGATAGTCACTATAAATATAATGAAACTGGAAGTTATGATTCATAGTGTATCAGGGTGAGGTAGTACAACCACAGATTGGATATATTAGAAAGGTTGACATATAAGCTGACATGTAAGGTAAACATGAAACGCAAGGTAAAGAAATAGAAGGTAAATATGTTATGCAAGATAAATATGAAACCACACAAAGACTTGTAAGAATCAATACATGGGGAGAACCAAACACCTATTTTTTTAAATTACTTTTTAATCAGTAACTGATTCATGGAAATAGGGTCCTAGGCTAAAACTCAAGTCAATTCTTAGTTTGTCCCTCCCAGTTGAACTGCTCATAATTTTGGTAAGTGACCTTTGTCTTCTCTGAAAGCCCAGCAAGATGATCATACTTTTTTAAAACAAAATTTTCATTTCATGGCAGTTGGAGTTAACAAGAAGCATCAACTCAAAGGCTGATAGAAGAACAATAGTAATAGCCAATTACTTGGGTGAAGAACAAAAGGGAGAAAAAGAATAGCCAATTACTTGGGTGCCTGCAATGTTCCAAACATTTTTTAGTAAGTAGATACTTTAACACGCTATTTCATTTAGTCTTTTCACCAAAGTTCACATTGTAAATGATATTAGCCCCATTTTTCAGGAGTGACTCAAGAAAATTACTACATGCCTAAATTTTATAGCTACAAGACCCTGGATTTGAAGGCTACCTGATTCCAAAGTCTTAATTCCTAAGTTGCTAATTAAATGCTCCAAAAAACCAGGGACTGACCTTACTTGTTGCTGGTATGTTAATGTTTGTTGTGGTCATGATAGTGGTGTTATTGCTTTATAAGTTTGTCCTTTCCATTAATCCTAAATTAACTTTAGTGAATCAGCTATATATTTATAGTTAATTTTGGTCTTTTGGCTTTACAGAGGAATTGCTAATAGTATTTATCTTTATACTTTTCTCTTTTAAAATCTTACTTGATCATCATTATCATAATTATCTCTTTTTTACTTAACCTTTAATTTAAACACAAACACACTCATCCATGTCACTGTAATACACATAATCACTTTGTTTTTAACAATGTTAAAAATGAGCCATGTAGATAATTGCTCTTTCCTATATTTTGTTCTAAATGTCTCCAAGATATTAGAAAAAACCTTCCAGTGAAGTCCATTGTATTTAAAAATCCAAGCAATCCAAATGCTTAGTGTGTTTAAGTTAATTAAAACATATCACTAATTTCAAATGGTATGAACTGAAATTACTGGATGCTTCTATCAGTGTATAGACATGACATTTGTGCTATCCTCTCATCTCTCTCTCTACCAAAAAGAGAACGAGCCAGAGTTAATACACCTGGTGTCAAAAACAAGCACTTATTTGAGTACATGGGGAATTTATTTAATGCTTTATTTTGTATTCCTATATTTAATTCATCCTTCTCTGGTGCAGTAAGTTGTTGGTAAGTGATCAAAATGGCTGAAACAAAATTTACCTAAGAAAATTTTTCTTACAACTTCTTTTTTTGCTTAAAGTTAATGCTAAGTAATTGATCTGAGCTATACAGTCCCTCATTGCACAGAACAGGCACTAAATTGGTTGTAAAAATGATGCTCTTTACTAAGTTTCTTCAAGCAAATAATAGGACTAGATGTGCTTAAACACTTCAAAAGCTATCTGGAAAAAAAAAGTGACAAACTCAAATAAATTAGAAGTGAACCAATGTTTCAGAACCTGAAGATAAAGACCACATATGCTGAAATTCTATTAACAACTGAAACCAATTGTTACTAGTTGGTCTGGGGGAGACTGGGTTCCTTTCCTAGGAAAATAATTTTGGAAAAAAGATAAGGGAAATTTTTTCCATTTCATATGTCAGGGAATAATTCATTTTCCTTTTCTGATTCTGTAACATTTAACCTGACTCAAAAGAAAATATAAAGTGGTCATTGGAAATGTGACTAGGTTACAGACTTAAATCATAAAATCATTAGAGGGGTTTACTGTTTTAGTCCTTATTGCATAGTTCAGGTTATGGAATAATTAGTCTACTTTTAGAGAATGAAAATTATATTTCTTTTAAAAAATTCTAATGTGTCCAAAATGAGCATCTTCACCCTCCACTTCCTTAGCTGTCCTTGTCTCCTGACACAGAGAAAAGTGATGACTTCGAAATTCTTGATTTCTAATATATCCCTCCTCACGTCAAAGACAGAGGGATGACCTATCATTTTTCAGTGCTGACTCTCACTTCAGTTTCCTACACAGGGACTAGGTCCTAGCTAATACTCTATTTCTCTTTTTGATCTAAAACATCCTTGTCACCAATGGCGTTTTAACTTTTACCTATAATTGTGTGCAAATTTTTCTCATTAAAAAAATAGTTCTCTCTTGACCTATGCCTCCCACCATCTAAACTTAAAACTTTGAAGTCTTTCCATCCTTTCAAACCCACTTCTGAATATTACCTTCTCTTGCTTTCTCCCCTTATTATTTTCCAAACCTCCCCTTGACTGAGTGCAATCTGATGACATTTCTTCTTCTCCAAAAGTTGTTCCTCCAAGGTGATTAACAATTATATTTGCTGATCCAAAGACCAAGTTTCAGAAATTAATCTGACCCCTTTCCTGCTGAAATGCCAAGAAAAATGTTCACATTGTTTACAACAAACAAATAAACCACCTTCTTTGGAGGGGGATGGTGAGGAAAATGACATCATTAATTCCTCCTCTCTTTTCTACTATGCCTTCTGTGTAACGATAATAAGTGGTTAAAGAAAGGGTCTAATGTGATTTTTAATTGTTCCTTGACCAATTAAAGTGTATGAAGGCTTTAGCCTGCTGCACTTTATATTCATATCATTTTTCCAATAGTAGCCACTTACCAAATGCCGTATGATGTAAGTATTTTAAAACATGCAAATTAAGTGGGTCAGAAGAAAGTCAGCAAATCAAATTTAAGGAATGAGTAGCAGCATTTAAAAGATGAATGATATTAAGTCTTAAAATTGATTTTAATTTTAATTTCTCCTTCACCCAATTCATACTCTTATAGCATATTCATTAGAGATTCATGTAAAAACACCTCAAGGTAAAAATAGGCATTACAAGAGAATCTGAGAAGCTATGCCCATGAAGTAAATAAATGGTTTTGATCCCTTAAATACAAAATGCAATATCAATCTAGTTCCATGAATATGGAAAAATGTTTCATGTAAGTAAAAGTAAACCCTTACAAGATATAGTGATGGGCTATTAATATCATTTAAACAGAGCTAAAGTTAATTTGAAAACTGTTTGCTTAATTATGGTACATACATAAATATATATATGTGCATATTTCATGCAAATTTAGAAATTCGAATATATTTCACCAATCAAAATAGATGATGTTAAGCTTTAAAACATGCCTCTGGTTCATAGCTCAGGTCTGATATATTTTAGGACAAAACAGCTACATGCTGTTATTTATTTCCAGGTGCAATAAAATCCATTTAATTTGAAGACTGATTAAAGTAGAAAAACCTCGTGACAAGCTGCAAATTGATGCTCTAGCATTCAAACTAGGGTCTGACAGAGGCTGCCAAACATGGCAGAGATGACCCTGTAGGGAAAATGTCAGCACTGATATTAAGCATATATATATATATATATATATATATATATATATATATATATGCCCCGTTACTATTATAACTCATGAAATTAATTTAAAACATTTTAAATCAAAAGCATGTAACAACAGTTGAACCCCAACACAAGTGAATTAACTTATTAAAATATGTCAGTAAAGCTTTTATTTAATAATATGCTTTCATTGTGCTTATGAATATATTCCAACAATCCATTTAAAGGTAAGGTGATATGAGGCTACCCAATTTTTAAAAATTTTACTTGTTTTTCTTTGTATGCTGTGTTATTGCCATGGTGATAAATAATAAGATGATGAGGGTTTGGCTATTTCCTACTTGACACTGTTGTTGGTCAAATGAAATACTATGGTGAGATTATTTAAATACTCCAAAGACTAAAATGTCAGAAAACATAGAAATATCTTTATATATAAGATAAATATTCCATTTAACCATTTTTAGCATACAATTCATTTTAGGTATACAATTCAGTGGCATTTACATTTACTAATACATTACTTTTACAATGTTTTGCTACAACTATCTATTAGTAAAACATAAAATATCTTATTAAAAGCATATTTCTTATATTTTTATGATTTAGGAATCAAAAGATGAGAATTTTAGGTAATTCAAAAAAATTTTGACTGCTAATTCCGATATTATGTATTCCTTTTAAGTGGTCAAGCTTAACTTCAAATTCCATGTAATAACCATCACTGAATAGCCCAAAGAAATTATTTTAAAACTGAAGATCTAGATTTGAGTCTAGGTTTTATCATTTTCATTGAGAGATTGACTTATTTTCCAAAGATCTAGTTTACTACATGTCAAATAGTTAAAACACCCATCACATAGTGTTGCTTGAGTATTAAGGTCTTATATAAATTAAATAGTAGTGATTCATAGCAGGGTTTCAGGAATTACTATTTTCCCTTATGTCAATGATTAAGTAAGGACAAAATTAATCATATGTTTCTATTTATGAATCACATACAGGCATAACTTGTTTTATTTCACTTTGCTTTATTGTA